>JAGDQP010000393.1:125796-169218 GCA_022664845.1 Lepisma saccharinum
GCTTTGTGACATTCTAACACAAATTAATTTGCATGATTGTCCACTGCACAAAAAGGTATTCTGTTATTAGTCTATCTAACTGTTGTCTTGTATTAGTGCAACAACATTCCCTGCAAAATCCACTCAGGTGCGTGCTCATGTCCACGCCACCTGTATCCAGTGATGCCAATTTCTACAGAGCCGTTTTCCCTGCACAAGCTTCAGAATTTCCCTTTTCCGGATAAAATTTACCTTCATCCAAACCGTTCAAGTACTGTATGGAGTAAACATATTTTAATCATTTTATCCCCCCCCCCCAATATTGTAAGCAGAAACAAGCATATACCTGACAGCCTTACTTTGTGCTTACGGAGAATTTGAATTATATTTGTGGCTTTAAGGCTCAGGCCGAGATAGGGGAGGGGAAAGGATTCGGGAAGGTGTCGGTCAGGACCTATGTTGGAGGTGCCATCCCGGAATTTGCCTGGTGTTACTGAGGAAAAAACCTGGAAAATGCTCAGTCATGATTGACAGCCTCTGGGATCGAAACCACGACCACCAGAACACTACGCCAACGCTCTATCACAGCTACTGCGGCTCGGTTCTTTATGCTTACGTAAGACATCGAAGTTCTACTCACAAGACCTGTTTAAATCTTTAGATCAACACTAATATGTTTTATGTGAATCTTATGCAGTGTTCGATTTGTCACAATTTACAAAGGGGAATCCTAAAACTAGTTGCTGGTAAGTTTAACATACTACCTGTTTGGATAAAAAGAGATCTACGCAGAGAAGAAATCTCCCTGAAATTTGGATTTTTTTTTTTGTGAAATTAGTATTATTTTGGGGCAAAATTGTATTCATTTTACGTATTTCACACGCAGGCAGACCTCAGTCCCCCTCGAAGGTTGGAACACCTGAAACCAATATGGTAGAAATAGCTTATTCCTGCTTGAGATGATATTCTAATTCAACAACCGGAAATGAAATCCTCACGCACCAGGAAAAAATTCTGCACCCGCCAAATCGAACACTGATCTTATGTAAGCATTGCTCTGATCCAACCTCGCCGCCACTTTATCTCTAAGCAAACCACATCCGAACATAGAAAGGACTGAATTATCTTCTTTATACTTTTATTTTTGCTGTCTCCTTTTCTATGTTAAGAATACAGTGATGGGGAGACATAGTGATCAATTTTATATGCGGTCAAGAAGCAGAAAAGAAATTTGCCTTCTACCTCCCACAATTGGTTGCAATGTTACTCTAATCTCTCCCATATGTTAACCTTTCCCTCATCTTGGAGGTTCTGTCTGTCCCCTGACTCCCCTCAGGTTTGACCCTTCTCTCCTCCTTTCCTTTTCCTAGTACCATCAACGCTGAAATGAGGTACCGCTAGATGCAGAGGCAAGGACAAATTACTGTAGGGGAGGGAAGGAAGCAGGGTACCGTTAACCTCAGTCGCCGCTTCAAGAAGACAAAAGGGCTTGGCAATGTAAAGTTGTCAATAGTTTTTCTCATTCATTTTTTTCGTAGATACAAACAAATGCAAGTAGAGAATTCAGAGGTTCAAATTTCCCTGCAATATTGGGAGATTATAAGCAATTTCCCTTTTTACCTTTTCTCCAAAATCTACTCAAAATTTACCTGCGCCAAGGGAAATTTCCCTTCAATTGGCATCACTGCCTGTATCTATACCGGGTCAGTATGGGCCTTGTACACAAAATATTTGATTCAATCTCACAACGACTTCTGTTATTTCTTTTTGTTTACTTAGCACTAGTTAGTTGGATATGACAGACTTACACTAAAATAATTTGGTTCCCCAAATTTTTATTGTTTGATTAAAATTTACTCAGACAAATGCAGCAGAAATTAACAAAACACTGTTTTGTACACACAATACTTACCATAATTTAAAAGAACTTTAGTCAATCAGATTGATGTTATAGATTATATAACATAATTCAATGTAATTTCCAATCAGCTACTTGATTAGGTACGCCCTACCTATGGTATTTACGCATGCTTTCGTAATCAACAATATAACTTCGTTGATTTTTATTGGATTTTTAGTCACTTAGTCACTTGTTACTCCCAAAAAAAAAAAAACGTCAACAACCTTTCGTCTGCTGATTGGAGTTGCCAACTGCACAAAATTATCACAACTATGCTCCACAAAATGTTACGCAAATCTTATTGAAATGATGTTTTTTTCTGGTTAGGGGAAGTTAGAAAATCTCTATATAATACCAAAGGAAACAACTGAAACCATGTTTGTAACACAATGGTTCTGAAATAACCAATTCAGGTATAAAGTAACTACACTGGCAACGCTGGTGATGACAAGGAATTTGCACGGTGACGTTTTTCAATTCAATATTGATACAGCACCTAGTTAATGTTATGTATGTTATCGCTTTATTCCAACGTTTATTGACGTGCCGTGCGACTAAAGATATAGGCAGGTATTGGCGAAATCTGAGAATATATCGCTGACGCTAAAAACGCCTTATTTAGATTGCCAAGATTACTATGATGGTATCATGACTCACCTCTAAGGCGAGCGCACGTGGAAACACTGTCTGTGCAAGTGTCGTGTGCAATAATAAATTAAACTAACCTGCAAGTGCCCTTGGTCACTACTTTTATTAAATTTCCTAATGAGTATATACATAAAAAAAGAAAGAAAAAAGGTTAATTTTCTTGAAAGAAAATATGTAAAAGTAACAAAGCCAGGGTTCGATACCGGGACCTCTCGATCACTTCCCAATACGTTGGCCACCAGGCCAAGCTGCCATTTGCGGGTTGAAGTGAACGCTTTTCAGTGGCACTAATAGTTCAAGGAGTTCTGCGCCTGCGCGACAGTGGGCGGAATTTTGGAAACATGTGCTTACCTGAGACGCTAGTGAATCATTGTTGAAGTACATGCGTTTACTTAACTTGGTTATCGTGCTTGTGTCGCCATCTTGTCAGTATCATGTAACTAAGAAAACGTTTACATGATAGAGGTTTAAATTATAAAATATTGAAGACAATGTCTAAAGCAAATTGTCTGATTTATGTTTTCTTCACGGACAAACCACTAAATTTATTTTAATTACCTTCTACACGAAGGTGTACATTGGACTGGAGCAAGTTTTACTCTACTTGGGAGATCTAGTTATAATTAGGCGCGAGAATGGACAACAAATTTCTATTCAAATTATACAAGAATTGTCACTGTTGACCCAACCTAGAGGCTTCGTGGGCTGAAAGCATCGAAATACTGAAAAATTTGTCCGAAAAAAAAAATCAGCCGAATTCAGCACACACAAGCTTTTCATCGACCTCTCGCTGTCTTCTACAGGACAGGAAAACGGGCTCATGCATGGCAGAGGAGCAGTTGCTTTCTGCACTTAAGTGTGGAATGCTAAGCAATTTGTTTTTATAGACCTTGATAAGATTTTCTATAATTTTTGCAATTCTTTTGTTTACCCAATGAAACCGACTTGCTTGTGCTAATTACCAATAAAAATGTACATATAAAGACAAATCACATCTGGGCTTTATCTTGATATAATCAGTAGGGTAGTGCCAACAGGAGACTGGACGGGCTTTCTCGATTTAGGTGAAGAGGTAAGTTGGAACTGTAGTTGTCTGTAATTTCAGGGAATAGAAATGACATCCCAGCAAGGATGCGAATTAGTCGTTGAACAATAAGATAAATTATCGTGATCCTTGAACCCCTACTAAAGTTTATCGTTTTCGATAGGTTACCCTTTTCTTTCCACATATCTCAGTCTGCTCTTATCCTCATCCATATAGCTCCTGAGAAATGCTTGATTACATCTAGCCATCTTACATTTGGACGTCGTCTCGGTCGTTTCTTTTCTCTAGGAATCCAATGTAGTATACTTGTCGTCCATCTTCCATCTGTTCGTCTAGCTCAATGACCGGTCCATCTCCATTTCATTTTCTTTTCATTCTGGATTATATCTTCTGCTTTTATTTGTGCGGGAATCCATTCATTTGTCGTCCTGTCCCTTCTGGTTATTCCTAGCGTGTATCTCTCCGTTGCTCTTTGTGTGACTCTTAATCTTTGAGTCGTTTGCGCATTCAATGTCCAAGTTTCACAGTCGTACATCATCACAGGTAAGACACATTGATTATAAACTTTACGCTTCAGACATATTGGTAGTTTGCTTTTGAAAATAACATGGTCTTGCAAAGGAGCTCCACGCCATTTTACACCTACTGTTTATTTCATCCGTCAACTTGGCATTCGATATTTTGAGCTGATCTAGGTAAACATATTCATCAACTATGCCTATTATCTCTCCTCTAATCTTTATTTCCTTCTTTGCAGCATGTTGATTGTATATGACTTTTGTTTTACTTAAATTCATTTTAAGTCCTATTCTCGAACTCTCATTACTCAGCTCTTCCATTCTCTTTTTTAGTTCTTCTGCACTTGAAGCAAACAGGACTATATCATCAGCGAATCGTAGGAGATTAAGGTATTCGCCATTAATTTTAATTCCAACTTCATCCCAGTTTAAATTTTGGAACACTATCTCCAGGACCGCACAAAACAGTTTTTGAGACATTGTATTTGCTTGCCTTACCCCTTTTCCAAGTTTAAAATTTTCACTTTTTTGATGTAGTCTAATGACAGATGTAGCAGTCGAATAGACTTTTCGCAGTAACGTGATGTACACACTTTGAATGTCTTGATGTTCAAGTGATTTAAGTACTATGTTTGCCAAGGAGGCCGAATCGAAAGCCTTTTCAAAATCTATGAATCCCAAACATAGTGGAAGTTCATATTCATTAGTCCTTTCCATAACTTCATTCAATGCTTGTATGTGGTCCATCATGGTCATTTACAAATATACATAGAAATGCTAATAGTTGTTTCTATTTTCGTCACTACTCAGGTTCAATTTTAGATCAATATCGATACCTGCATGTATCTAACATATATCCGGTATAGTAACTTCCTACAACCTTTTCGTACAAGGTATTGTCTTGACTACAACTTTCTTTCGTTTTCTACTATTAGTTTCAAAATTATAAATTAGACTCCACATTTTCCATCTATACCATTGAATGCTCAGTTTTTCTGGTTCACGAACACGATTCCACATGCTCCTTCCATACAGTCTCTGTGCTTTCAGTCGTACCATTTCTTTTTTTCCTCCAATTTTGGTATACTTTCTCCATGTTGACTTTTCTAGGTTCATTAGTTGATTCTCTTTGTCTAAAGTATTTACGAAAACCAATTCTACGCACAAATGATCCTTCGTCATTTCTTTCTTTAGGAATACTCATTTATCTTCTAAAATTTATCCCAGTCCTTCTTAGTTGGAATTTCCCAGAAATGACCTCTAGATAGTTTGGCCCATATGCATTTGTTAGATAAGGTGGTACTTGTATTAACCCAATCTCTTTCACTTCCTGAATCACTTCACAACTTCCATTAGATACTGTTAGTTCTACATCGTTTATCTCTAGGTCCATGTCAAGTTTTAATGGGTTAGGAATACGTTGTTTTCTCGACTTTCTATATAGTCGTGTTTTTAGATTAGATCTTTTCCCTACTTTCCTTTATTGCTGTTTCTCTTTTTACTGTCGCTCGATTTCTTTCCACCTTAAATAATGTTTCTTTCCTTTAGTCTTCCTACGTCTCTTAGATTTCTGTGTAAGCATCAGTTTGTTTTCCTATTCTTTCGAATTATTAATTTCCTCATCCTTCACAATATTACTTTTCGGAGTATTATCCTTTTTATTTCTCATCACGTTGTCTTCTTTACCTTTTAAAACACTATCATGTTCAGTTCTGAGACTGTTATCTGCTTTACCGTTCATCATTACAGTTGTTTCTTCCAATGCTATATTCCTTATATATTTTGATTTTCTATTAGATTTCAGTTCTAATCAGTTCATAACAAAATCGCTTACTGCTGCCATCTGTTGTCCACAATTTCGACAAATCTAAACATATGTAGTTATCTCATAACCTGACGTCATAATTTCATCTGTAAATCACAAATAGGTTACCTTTACTTACAAAACATGTCTATTGCTGTTCATAAACTAAAAAAATACAAATGAAATAATCAGTTAAGAAGCTGAATACAAGTATTATGAACTATATACTCATAACAGCCTCTTTGTGCAGTGGATCAGATCTGAAACCATGAAACTGGAAAAGGTTCCAAAATTCAGAACAAATCTAGTTTAAGGTACGCACGGTTGAACTAACCTAAGATTATGTGCCTTAATACAATTTTACCTAACCTAAACCAACGTTATGCGGAACCGGTATTTCCAATAAATACAAAGGAAGTTTTCGTTTTTCTCGTGTACCGGGGCACAAATTAGCGCAATGAGTATTTATTACATGGACGGTTTGCTCGTCCTATTATTTCTAATATACTAACCTAACTACATCTAACCTAGCTCTCGTGGTCCACGCGGTAACGTCATGGACGTCGGATCAGCAATGTGTAACTGTACCCGTATTAGAACCTTGCGGCCGACCATCATAATAGGTTTTCAGTTTTTTCTGAGCTTCACCACGTGAATGCTGGCATGATACCTTAAGTAAGGACTAGGTCGATATCTTTCCCTGCTCTACCTAACTTATTCCGGCCTGAGCCAAAGATGCGAAACTCCTGCAATGAATTCAAATTCAATTTACCTAACAGAAAGTCAGTAATGCGTGGCGGGACCAGTTTTCTACTCCTGACACAAATTAGGTAACCTAACATAAAGGATCTGAAAGAAATCACCGGAAAATGTTATGAAATTTAATAAAAACGTTCGAGTCCAAAAGCCATGGTAACCATTTAAACTGGAATAGAGCCGTCACTTATACACTTTTCTGTCACATAATCTAGCTGCAATTGAATGCTCTATCTGTACTACATTTTAGTCGTAAAATGTGCAAGGTAAATGTTTCAAGTGAGTAGTGGACCATTTGAACAATGGCGGGTGGACTAAATCCTTTGATCAGTGCCAACACTTGCTATACTAAATACAAAACAAATCTCTAAAAGATTTTTGCTTTTCAGGTAGCCAGGAATATATACACGAGCGACTTGCTGTGTCGAAAGCAGTTTTATGGCCCCTTTCCATCGTTACGTGAGCTACCGAGTCATCAATGGAGACTCGATTTTATATATCACTATGATTTCACAAAGGCATTAAATGTCATGTAAACGATAGGCTAACTTACCTTAAAACATTAAACGTTTCAACGCGTGCATCAATATCCCCTAGCCAGTTCGTACGACCCAAGAGGTCACGATTGTATTCTAAATACTTAAGATAAAAATAAGTAACTACTGCACCGCACATATTGATGGTTGGGACAACACTTCGATCTGTTTTAAGTTCCTGAATCGCAAACCATTATTTGCAGTAGGACCATAAATGATATTATATTGTAAAATACAACTGCATTGCCAACTATTATCTGCAGTTGACCCCAAGTTGAATCAATTGTAGCTGTACTACTTTCGCCAAACCGTTCCCACAATTATTTGCAGTTGGCCCAACCAATTATGCTGATAGAGAATCCAGCTTCTCCTGCCCAGAGATGCCAGGTTGAGTTGTGGTTATTTGTGGGTGACAGAATGTAAATGTGAAATATGTAAAAGGATAAAACTACTTAGTTTCTAGCGTTTCCTGTAAAAAAATTTAATTTTTGTCATATATCGCCTTTCAGCATATTGTACGGTTGCAAGAAAAGTGTCAAAACTCGAAAATCTAAAATTTTACAGGAGGAGGAAAAGAAGTGGCGTCTTATCTAAGGAGCTATATGCAAATGGATCCAAGACATGCCATTCATAACCGGCCACTGGTGTAGTTAAGACTTATGGCATTTTTGTCAAAGAAGGAAAATGATTCTCTGATGTTTTTGAGCTCCCTCCCCCCAAGAAAATGAAAAAAGGAATTGTGACGCTATTCTAGCAAGTGTGCAATATAACAATTCAATTCAAATATATACATGTAAGAAAAACAGTCAAGTACTCAGTTAACATCTATGTTCTAAATAGTGAATGTGTGCCATATTATAAAGAAAATTTGAATTTAAGCGAAAGGACACGATATTTTCAACGGAAAGTTACATACATACTATAAATAACAAATTTATTATATTTGATATTAATGCTTTTATTTGACAATTGAACCAATGTTAAACATGATATGTACCATTTACTTTTAATGGCACATTTCTCCTTTTAAAATCGGCCGATTCATTTATCATAAAGGTGGACTAAAGTCTTACGTCACATTCAGTACGTCGCCATGCTAACCCGCCATGTTACAATCTAAACAAACAAGTATTGTGGTGCTCTTTCGATAATCAACAATTCATTACAATTTCGTGCTTTGTGGCAGATCTGTGTTTTTCTTTTTCGAAAGGACTAAAACTAGAAAAGGAAGTGGAAGGAGGAAATTACGTAAGTAAACAAATTCCACGCAATGCCATTGAACGCAATTTTGATATGATTATGAGGATAATTCATCGTTGATTGCTGAGTTCCTGATTTAAATAAAAAAAAAGTGGTAATTATATCTAAGAAGCTTAAACTGGCGTCATTCGGTTACAGTTAAGGACAGACACTCAAGAAGACACATACTAGTGCTAAAACTAAACCCTTGTATATGTATACTGCGCAAATTGATATTACAGGTGAAGTATAAAGATTTCGAAAAGGTAAATAGTACCTTTGTATGAGTTTCAGAAAACATAAATTTCCGGAATAAACATTAGCTACTCACATCAACTTATTATATTTATTGTATATAGGTACTAACTTGAACTTCCCCTCCAATGTGCTTCAAATCTCGGTCCAATGTAACCAAAAATATATGGATGGTCTCCACAGCATTTTTTACTCATTCAAACAGTTTCCGATTGTCATCGAAATAATAGAATTTGAAAAACATTAACAGCCATTACTTCCACAATTGATTTTCTATCTTATTGCTATCAGACTTACGGTTTGTTTACATTTGGCCTCCGCCATTGCTATGCAACCAAATGGAAGTACCGTCAAGACTTAGTCGCTCATTAATATAAACTTTAAAACACGAAGACAAACCACCTTTAAGTCTACTAGTACTTTTTCCAATAATATTCGTAAATATTTATTTAGAATGTAGTAATCGAATTCAAGAATACATCTTTTCTTCTTTTTTCTGGCTTGTTCCACGAATATTTTGTGCCCATTTCAGCAACGTATATCAAGACATATTCGTATTCAAGGTAATGAACTGTCAGACCATTTATCTCCAGCACGTTCCATTCCAGGATATGCTGATTTATTATAAACAGGTTGCACGAAATGAATGCCAGAGAAAATAAAGCGACATTTCTGTCACTCGCAGATACGTGAAGATGTTCTCTTTAGTCGTCTATTAATAAGACAGTTGCCTGACTCAGGCATATATTCTACGATGCAGGGATCCATCACGTTATAAATGCATGCCACATAATTTTAGAATATTAAGTACGATCATTACGTTATATAGGGTTGCCATATTTTGAAGAATAAAAAAGAGGACATATTTGTCGACAATTTCAACCAGGGGCGTAGATACCGGGGGAAGGGTGTCCACCTCCATCTCTCAGAATCAGAGAAGAGTGAAAAAAAGTGAGAGAAATAAGCCATAATCTCTCTTACTGTGCCTCATTTGCCTTCATTCCTACATTGAATTTAAATAATAAAGTACAAATACAAACAATTATCTCAATGTCTGTCACTTTGAGATCCATTTTGTTCTTCCTTGTGATGACTGGCCCAAGCATATTTCTCTGTGGATCTTATCTTGTTTAATAATTGTTTATTATTTAAGAGGTAGGCATGAAATTCCTTGCAAGTGAAGTGTTTATAATTGTATTGCACTAGTAACATACCTCGCAGTGATGGTAAAGATAAATTGCCTCTCTCTTTGCTCCACTGACTTTGCATAAAAGAGAAAATCCGTTCCACATTTGCATTGCGTGATGAAATAGCAAAAAAGGAAGTGTGCAATCTTCAAAAGTTCTGAGTGGCATGTAATGTTTTTGGAACTCTCTAAGTATTTGGCTCACTTCTGATGTGCTTGAAGATAACTGAGTTCACCATCATCTTTGTGATGATTTACATACTTCTTGAGGTTACTAAATTGATCGAAGCACTTCACATCATAGATGGCACATCTCTATCCTGAAGAAATTTGATGGAAGGTTCTATCTTGTTCTATTCAAGGGACTCGTTGAGAGACATCCACAAGAAGCATGAAAACTCTTTAATGGATTGCATCCACTTCTGCAGATATTATACGCAGGGTCATATGAATTACTTGCTTCTGCACAAAATTTGTCACACTCTGCATCAAGACCGTCCTGACGCTTTTCTTCTAGAAGGCTCTTAACTTTGAATGGCATAAAGAGGCTGTTCTTACGTTCAGTGAGCATTTCCTGAACACAATACAGGACTTTTAGGACCTCTACAACTGAATTACTTTCCCTTTCGAGTTTTAAAATGTAGGAGTGAAACATACTCGTGAGATACTCCAGTCAATTTCCTCCCCTAGCCGGAGAAAATGATACTAATATGGCACAAAACGTGGGGATCATGTCAGTCAAAAAAATAATGCAGTATGTGTATAGGTGGTCTTTGCCCCCTTCCCCCACGAAAATCGTAACATGGGCGCTCTTGGTCATATTTCTTATTCATTACGTGTACCGACCAGTGAGCAGGTCTTTCATTACATGGAATTCTTCGCGTTCTTCTCTTTGAATGATTTTCCAGGGAAAAGCTACACATAATCACAGAATCTGTCTGGCAGAATCACTGGTAGAGCTTTAGATTCTCATTCAGAAGGTCCTATGTTCGATACCAGCGACCGACCATGCCGACAGGTTTTTCCACGGATTTTCTTCAGCCAATCAACCAAATGCAGGATGATACCTTCAACTTAGGCTCTAGTCGACTCCTTCCCTTTCTGACCATCCTAGCTGAGGTTTTCCACAGTTTTCCCTCAGTCACGTCAAGGAAATGCCTGGATGGTACCTTCAACTTAGGCCCTGGCAGACACCTACCCGCACCCTTTCCCCTCCCCTGACCCAGGCTGTGCCTTAGATGCCTGAAAGTAATAATTAAAGTTCAAGTTCGAACCTCATGGTCGACCATCCTGACAGATTTTCCAGGATTTCCCTCTTTACTAAACGAATACCGGAATGGCACGTAAGATCCTGACCACTAACTTTCCCATTCTTTCCTATACCATATGCCGGTCCGATTGAAAGTTGCTTAAAGTTATATTTCAATTCAATTCAAGAAGAGGCTATCCAACGTGATATTTTTAAAAAACAGCAATATATCAAATCATTTTGTGTAGTATTCTCCTACCTTGTACACAAGAGCGGAAGAGAATGGACCGCACCACATACAGCGTCTACTAAGAATGGTGCTTTAACAAAACTTCTTTTGATTTTGGAACTATCGAAAGCGTTCGAAAGCACCACCTTTTCCTTCAAAAGCACTTTTTCCTTCGTCGCCGCCATATTGAAGGGCGTTCGAAACCTAAAGGAAGAGTCGCGAAGGCCCTTTTATAGCACCTTTCATGAAGGTACAATTGAAGGTACCTTTCCGGAAGTTCGGCCATTTAGTTTACCCAGAAGACCCAGCGAGACATGGCAGAAGGTATGTTACCGGCTGTTTCGCCAAAAGAACCCTAGATAAAAATGTTACCATCCTAAGTACATTTAACATAGTAAATATTGGACAGTAGTTTAATGAAAGAAAATAAATTGTGTACATATTCTTTTGTCTAGCGGCGAAATTGTGAAATAAATCCACCTAGTTTTTTTATAACATTTGCATTTCACCGTACTAAATTAAATTCGATATAATTTTAGTGGAGCTTATAGATTTCACACCTCTAAATCAGAAGTAATGAAACTTTTCTATCCAGGGATTCAGTCAATATTTTTGGTTTGGGGAAGTAAAGCAAAAATTGGAGAGAAGCAAGTTGAATTGTTCCATTTTTTATAGAGAGTTTTAATCTACATTATGCTACACACTTCCAGTAAAAATTAAGTTAAGGCTGTGTACTTGACAATTCGGGGGTTACATCACCATTGGGAGATCTGACAAATTCTATGTTTCCATCATTCACTGTAGCATATCTATTCTATTATCACTTCACGTGCTCCTGGTAATGACTAGGAACATTGATTATAGCATTTGCATTATTGCATTGCAGATTTTTTGCATTATTGCATTAAAGTGAGTTTGAAGGAAATAGTCAGGTTGTTCACCCTCATATACTTCCTCAAGTCCCTACGCATAACAAGCGTATACACCTGATATGTAGGTGTATAGAAAACGAAAAGTTAGAATGCAGTAATCTACATCCCGCAAACTCTTGAGTATTTTACTATACAGGGTATTTGAAGATTAGGACAAGCAATAGCACAATGTAGAGTACAGTAAGTATACAATGTTTCGATAAGATAAAATTAATTGTATGGGCGGTAACAGCACTATGTATTACGCTCTTCCCGATACGGGGGAAGCCCCTTAACTTTGTCACTTATATACACAATGTTTCGAGTCATTGTAGGGTGAAATAAAATTGAAAAGGCGAGAGAGAAACCAGGGACTAGTTAGCATCTTGCTCATCTTGCCCATGCAGTGAACGCTATGTACATCACACATATAGGAAATATCTAACCTGACTTTAACTAACCCCATTCGCTCTCTCGATATACTGTCAGTGTTTTCTTGTGGACGTTCATTCATAACACAAACCAGTGTTCGATTTGCCGAGGGATTGTCGGGGATCTTCCCTGGTGCGTGAGTATTTTATCACCGGTTGTTGATTCCGAATATCATCCAAACCAAAAAAAAAAAAAAATCTTTGTATTTCTACCCATTCCGGTAATATTTTGAAACCAGCATCCACTAGCTTTAGGATCACCCCTTCATAATATATAGCAAATCAAGCCCTGACACGGAATGTCCCATAAGTATTCCTCCGCATGTTACCATGTTTATTGGGTGTTGATCAACTCGAGTGCGTATTTAACGAAATAATGACATAGCTTTTCGTAATACTTTATGGTAATACTTATGCTGGTTGTCACTAGACATTTATAGAATTCTCTGCGACAATTAGTGGTAAAGTAATAAGTGATGTAAAGCGTACATATTCTTCAATACCTAGCGGAAGATGCGGGCCATAAACTAAAGTTTATCCAAGGAAGCTCTTATTTTTCTGTGGTATTAATGCTATAGTGATATTTCAAGCTTCGCAAGATAAATGCAAAATAGAGATGTACGTTTGTACACAGTTTATAACACACAACGCACCTTTCTTATTTGATTTTCTTCTCAGTAATACAAACATGTTGAAAGGTCATTTGTACCTTTCTACATAGTACACACGAAATATAAAGCCACTTTAGCATTACACATCAGTTTGTTTTAAACGCAACACACAGGGTAGCATTGATTTTTACATGTGAAGGAATGTTGCAGCTAGTAATTCCGCCAGAACCCCGATAGGGAGACGCCACCTCTCCAACTTTACAAAAGCATTAGATATTTTACGTTAAACAGAGGAAATAGTGAAAACCTAAATATATACTCACGAATTTGGGTTTCACATTCGTTCAAAAAGTTCTGGCGGACTTAGCACGCAACATTCCAACCAAATGTATTTCTGGAATCATACTAATTTATTGTTGTGCATCCTGTAATTCTTACTATGGGGGAATAAATGTGATATTTTTGCGATTTTTTCCATATGTTTACAGTACCAATCGACGTATGGACATAATAACGGAAGTTAAGATATCTTCTCACATTTATCAACAGATGTCGCACCTGTCGAAGGACGTACGAAACCATTTCCTTCGGAGCAAGAAACGAAGGTACCTTCAATATTTCCTACCCGAAGGGAGTAGGAGTTAGGAATTGATTCCGAATGCACTCTATTATCCCTAACAACGCAAGATGACGCTTACCTAAAATAAATGCTTTCTTCCCAGTAAATTTTCTTGTTTTAAAAAAATTGTTGCTGCAAATAACAACAGAATCTTATTTTGAACAGAATCTCCAAAATACCACGAAAGAATAAACAAACAATGAAAGGAACGACTGACTAACTTCATTGATACAATGGAAGGAACAACGGAATGCGAGATGCTAATTCCGCGGGAGTACCATCGGTTTCAACGCGAGGTCACCCTCCCTGCGCAATGCTTTCTTCATCTGTCAGTTCATAGGCGGCGCTAGTTTCTACATGAAACAGTTGAACGTTAAAGGGTAAGAAGGATAGACTTTATGCATCATTGGCCAAAGGAGGAAAAAAAGATCACAAGGAAAGGAAAAGACGTTATATGATTAGTCCTTAAGATGGCCGACCTTCCGGTAAGAAAGGAAATAGGAAATGAAGGGTGTATTTAGGATGCACTCTAAGTGTTGCCACACATAAAAAACTTTAAAAAGTCATTGGACCAATGAACTTTGTGCGCAATTCTTTCTTTATTATGAAAACATCACTGGTCTGTTATTGTCTACTAACGTTACTGGCAGGAAAACCCGGACATTTTGCCAAATTTTAAAATTCCGCCCGGACAGAAATTTTAGACCGAAAAAGGAGGATATGCTCGGGAAAACCCGCACATATCGCAACCCTACGTTATAACACCCTAAATCAAATGACGGCTTCCGTGGGGATGATCTTGATATACTACATCGCATGTGACATGCGAGAGACAAATCTAACAAGCGTAAAGCCAGCTTTCCTTTCAGGCGCTCGTCGCGTGGTTTGCCTGCGATTTTTATGAGTACCCAATAGAAACTTGTGTTATACGTAGAACGCGCACTTAAACACGTGATCCAATTGACTACTCAACCAAATCGTAATTAAAGAAAGCGATGGTCGCTTGCATGGAAAGTTATCCTAAGACGTTCATGTTCGCGCTAGCCGCGTGCTGTTTGCGATTTCGATGACTAGTAGAGCTTCAATTTGGTACTCAGCCAAATCGCAAGCGAAGCACTCAGTTCGCGCGTGCATGGAAAGCCGACCTAAGTCATATTTGAGATGCTAGTGTGCGCTAAGTATGCTGTTAGATTTTATGTTGTGACTCTTTGAATTTAATGTTTCACAACCTTTCCGTTTATTTGTAATTCACCATGCCAAAGGTTCTTTACAGCTTTCGATATCTTGTTACTTTATTACTGGTCCTATTCAACAGTGTTTATTTGTTTCAGTCAAGAATCCGTACACCTCCAGTTTCTTTTTACTTTTAACTTCTTAGCAGCTTGGATTAGATGTGACAAGGTTAGAGGCTTTTCAATATCAGAACAGGAGAACGTCATATGTGCTCTTAACTTGGAACTGGTATTCACATGCTTATTCAGTTTGTGGGCTAGCACACGCTTTCACCATTCAATTAAGGCTGGCTTTTCATGCACGCACTAGCCATTCATGTGTTTTCCTTCGATTTGGCTCTGTAGCCAGTTGAAACACTTGTTTATATATGTATTTCTATTGGCTAACGCATGCATGAAAACCGGTCTAACACCTAAATTTGCGTGCTTCCACTTGACAAGAAAAATGAAAACTATAATAGAATGAATTTTCTAAAATTGTTGTAATAATTCATAGAACTTTAATGCTTTGGTAGACTATCGGAAATGCATTCAAAAATATTTTCTGTTTGAAGAAATATACATGTCAAGCATAAACGCTGTTTTATTTTCAGCACTTATAAATAGAATTTCATTCAATTATGTGATAAGTGCTTGAAGTAATCTCGTAAACATATGCTTGAACGACACGATTTCATTATTGTTATTTTTCTTATCTTTAATCACTCCAAGTAAGAAATAAGAACTGCATTCTATTTTATAAACTACCATTAAAAAAAAATCATCGAATATTATTTTTAATCAACTAGTTTTTCAAATTAAATTTTGCAATTCATGCGGTTAAAGAAGAGTCAAAAGTGATGAATAATTTAAATTGATTATTTAAATTGTTTAATTTAAGACATACGGGAAGTAAACCAAGTATATATTCACACAAACATACAAGCATATATATCGTACGAATTCTTGGACAATTTCATTTCTCAGGACGGTGAGATTGTAAGCTAAAGAGTTGATGTGCACAAACGTAAAGTGCTTTTATGCTAAAGGCTGAAAGGTATTAATACATATAGGCAGCGTTCGATTTGTTATAAATTGCGAAGGGGGGATACTAAAAGTAATGGGAGCTTGTAAGTTTCAACATACTACCGGTTTGGGTAGAAATACAAAGATTTTATCCCTGGATGGGATGATATTTAGAATCAACAGCCGGGGGTAAAATCCTCACGCAGCAGGGAAATCCCCCGGCATCCCCCCCTGGCAAATCGAACACTGCATATAGGTCTTACTAGAAAGTAATGATATAGCTATTTTCTTTTTAAATAGGGGTCGAGGCAATTAGAATAACTCGGCACAAGAAACCATTTACGTATAAAATGTTTGTAAAACAAAGGTATGTGATGGTGAATCTACATTAGGCCAAATTTCTGTGCCTGTGTTTATTTCTTTGCTACTCCCAACTCTGAAAACAGAAAACAAGACAAAGAGAACATATTCGCATCATTACTTACTGAAAAAAAAAAATGGTGCATATTTTGCAACAGGGCGTCAGGCATAATTTAATGCTAAAATGTTGAAACTTGCAACACTTCCTTTTTATCTCATCTATACTTCACAACTTAAGGCACTACGATCACAAACGCGTTTTACTGGTATTTCTTCACTATTTGCACTCGACCACTTCGCTCTACGCATCACTTTTCATTGATGTTTTCCACTTGGAATTTTCGAAAATGATCTCTTTTAAGTTATATTTGGTATGCAGAAATTTCTGAACCGTGTGCAAAATTAAGTGTCATAAAGAGAACTGCAACATGACAGAAAAATAATAAAATTCAAACTTACTTTGTAAAACAGTAAGAATGTCCTAGTAGATAATCTTCTTATAGCTATCACATGCTCAGCGAAAGAACGAAGCCAAAAAGCAACTGAGCATCGACCAAGGCAACGATGTTTTTTTTTTATTGAACACACGATTTACTATTATTAAAATAGTGATCACTTTTTTAGGTGGAACCCCAGTAGTACATGCAAGTTAGCCGTTCATCGGACCCTTTTCGCCCCACATCGTTAATGCGGGCGGGAGAACGGCCCGCTTGAACCCACGTCGATTGATGTGGGATCGACATCGATTATCGGTATCACGAATTTACTTATTTTCTATAGCTATAGTTGTAATAAATTTTAATGTGATCCTTTTATTCACCCAGTACACAGAATCACATATATCTGTCGTGGTACTGATACAGTCCTCACATTACTGCTGTGCGGCTGCTACTTTGTTTTTGCTCCGGCTAGTTCTCAGGCTCGTCTCATGGATTTCTCTCGACGTGAAATAGCTCTAACCATAAAATCTATTTATCTGAAGCATGCCCCAAAGCTACACCGTAGTGGGGTTACACTTAATATTTTCTTGAGGTATTCGTTCGTAATTGCACGGCGCTTAGAGCAGCCAACGCAACCACAAACAAATGCTCCAAAACATCTAACTAAAATTAAAGGTCTATGGCCTTAAAAGCAAGGTATTTATTCAGAGGGTTGAAAATATAAGATAAGATTAAACTACATAATTCCTCCTCTAGTTCGAAATTCCCGCCATGACCTTTTCACATTCCAGGTCTTTACAAATTACTGGTGTAACTAATCCTTTGTAATATGCAACAACTTGAATATATTTGATTTCAAACCTTTAACAAGACATCATTCGCTCTTTTTTAATCAATTGACGATAATAACAATAATAAAATAACAATTTCCTCTTTTATAAAAAAGTTGCTCACTTCGAAAAAATGTTCACAATAATAGAGACATCTATTTTTCAGCTTGTGAAACTCGAAAACAGCGATGTGGCGGCGTATTGTCATCTTGATAGACCGCAAGGTCGTCAGAGTGTTGAAAGGTAAAAATCGGGTGTAGGTGATTTGCGAACAGCCGACGATACCGTGGACCATTCAATGTGCCTTCCAGAACAACCAGAGGGCCCATTACATGCCAGGAAAACGTGCCCCAGACTATGACTGATACTCCACCGCCTTGGACCACGGCGTCTTGGCATGTGAGATCCACCCCTTCATGAGGTCTGCGCCACACACGGTGCCTCCCATCGGCATGATACATTTGATACCGTGACTCGTCGGACCAGCTGACGTTACGCCACTGTTGCAGTGTCCATTCAAAGTGATTGTTAGCAAGTGCAAGCCGGAGTGTCCGATGAAGCGGGATTAGCAGTGGCACCCGTGTAGGGCGACGGCTCCCATACCCGAGGGAACACACGTGTTTCGACGGATTGTCCACTGGGAAACGTTTCTAGCGCGGCCAGTGTTGAATTAGACTATGATTTCTTGCACTAGCACCGTCCTTGCCTCCTGTCTCTGTTGACCATTCGTCCCAAGTGTCTTCGGTCTAGGTTATGGACACGCGTGTGGTGTCTGTTGTGGACTGCGACGCCTTTATCCAACCATTTTCGGTAGAACCTTGGCATGGTTGAATGTGTGAAGCCGAATTCCTGTACCACCGCCGAAATCGAACTTTACATACGTTGGGCACCCACCACCATGCCCCGTTTGAATGCCGTCAACTTACGACAACATTTCGCATGAATCAGTCACACAGCCACTTTCTATAAGGTCTCAAACACAACTGGAGCCGTCGCGGAGCTCTGCAGAGAGCATGGAACACACGTGGTGTCCACCCGCGAATCAGTGACTTGTCTTGAGTTTTGCTAATTCAATGTAAATAGGTTTAAGATTATTTTTATTATTAAAAACCTACTACTATCCTCTCAACATCTTTTAGCGTTGTGGTGCCATCTCTTAGTGTTCTACCGAACTACATAATTGTTTTAAACTTTATTTTATATAGGTCATTCTAGTAACTTTTGACTTCCGCCCTGTACACCTTCACACTACTTATTCTCTGTTACTACTTGGAGAATCCCTTGCGCATCTATTGCATATTTTGAAATATCCATTTGTAGATAGAACACATTTGAAGTCTTTGAGAGTACCACGCCGCCTCAGTTCTACTGTTAATGGTATTGTAAATATCAACTCTAAAGTTTATTTTCCACACTTTCGGCAGCCTATAGTGCCGAAACGAAGCATTTGTGCGCCCTCAATGGTCTATACTTTTTGTTATTTTCATGCCAGAAATCTCTTGAGGTGGTTTTGTTTGTGTTTTCTTGCAACACCCTGTATCTTAACATTAGCATCAGGGGGTCAGTAATTGTCAATCAGGTAGGCATTTCGAGGCATATTCAGCACCTACAGCCACAGCTTCATGTCTTAATTAATTACGGTATTCCATTAGATAGGAGTAAATTTAGTTTCCGAAATGTTAGAAGTATTCCAAACTTAACTAAAGTGTTAAAAGTCAATTCCATAAGAAAAGGGTGATTCAATAAATAAGTTTCCTTATTCTCTGAAAAACTGTGCAAGAACGAAGTTAAGGAACTAGGAAATTTCATAGAGGTGCCTCTACGTAGGCAGTGGATCGTAGACCAAGTGGGATAGGTGTTAGGGCCAGTCGGTTCTGGATCAACCTGATGTAAGCATGATATAAGTGCTGATGATGCATCGAAAGTCGTTTAAAAGTATAGTTACAGATCATGTGGCCAACAAAGCATTCTTGCCTCCCTTTGTTTTTTTTATTTGGGACCCACCTTGCCACCCCTACCTCTCAGCATCCTTTGCTCAACTCCGCTTCGCGCGTTTGAGGGACGCAACGAACTAAAGATGTTCTCCACGAAGTTGGGGTCGGCCATCCCCGTTTTCTGTCTCCCCACCTCGGCTCCTGACACGGCTTCGGAGTGCGGAGTCAGTAGGACCTTTTCCACAGTTAAAATAACAAATAATAAAAAAAGTAAAAAAAAAAGAAGGAATTTAAGAGGTTATCGGGATGATTCTTTGGCCCAGTTCCCGATGGATAAACCTGGACCCTGTTTCCGCGGTTGGGGGGATTAATTCTCTTTTTATATTTAATATCATATATATTTCATTAGACGTGAGTAAAAATACAGTTTAATTTTAGTTTTGTTAAATTCTATCTTAATTTAGTTTTTAACACATGTCTTCTATTTATTTATTTATATATTTTGAATTACTTTTATTGTCGTTATTTCCTTCCCTTCACTTTATTTATTTATTTTTTAAGTTTCCTTTGGGTATTCTTTCACACATCCAGTCACACCACAAATACTCGCATTTTTGTTTATTAGTTATTCGCTTTTTTAAATCTTATTATTAGATTGTATAACAAAATTTTATTATTGCTTTGCTAATCTTCCTCCTTTTCTAGCTTAAACCTGATACTATAATTTTTATGTGCAAAATTATTTAGCCATGTTTCCTTGAGAATTGCAATATATTTTATCTGTATTTTTATTTCCTATACACTAATATTAATATTTATTAGAATGAAAAACAATTAAACTATCAAAATATTACAATAAATCATATGCATCTTGATGAAACAAAATTCCTAACAGAATTCGTAGAAAAAAGTTAATTTCTGGTCCCATTTTATTCTAATTCTATCCCTACTCTAATACATTCACTCGCTCATTCACTCAGGTGGGGAAGTCGACTCTTGGATTGGGGCGGTTCCAAGTCTCCTCTCTTCTTCACCACACTATCACATATAGACACTTCCACACATCTCTTCATCACACTCGATTGTTTACTTGGTTATAATTCTCAAGTTTATTCTCCATCCAGAGATATCCTGTCCGGACCACCGAATCGGCAGAACCTCTGGCAGAAACTCTTGTTCACTTTTTAAACACACGTAATTAATATTAACACGCACACGCAACCATTCGTACACTACGCGTCTCGCCAGGCGGCGGTCCCTGTAATTCTAAGTATCCATGACCGTGGAGGGGATATCGAACCCACAAAGTTCGCATTAGATACCATTCTTATTGTTTTTGTTTTTCCGCTCATGGGAACACGCCGCCCACGCGCGACCACGCCCAACACACATACCCGTATATACAATATCTACAGTACTTGAGTAGTCCAAAAGTAATTGTTGCTCTTTACCTGTTGATCTTCTTTTATTGATTTCTTCGTTTATATTTTGTTTTACATACATAAGAGATCCTAGTAGAAAGTTGGTCTAGTAGGTATCGATATCTTGTTTGTTCTTCCACAAGCATCTCTTTCACTGTTAGTCCTCTTAATTCCTCCCACGTGTCCGCTATTTGCTGGATGACCTCTCCTTCTTCCTTAACTGGTTGACCGGGCACTCGAGGACCACATGTTCAGGAGTTGCCAGCTGTCCACACTCACACATAGGGGAATTTACCAGTCCAAAGTCAAAAAGTTTCGAGTTGTACGGGCCATGTCCGCTTAGTAGATGAACCACACCCTGACCTAGATTCCAGTTTTCCCATGTAAGTCTATTAGAAATATTATCAATTATGCCAAAGAGTCTTCTAGATTTATCACTTTCTTGCCTATATTTTTGCCATTTTATGTTATTATCTCATGTATTTCTTCTTTTGTTCTTGGTATTTCTTCCAAAATCTCCGTTGCTCTTATTAAATTTTCTTTTTTGGTCCAATATATAGCAGCTATCTTCAGAACCTCCAGGTGCAGGGGGATATACCCAAGATTACATTTAGGGCTACCCCCGGCGTTGTCCTATAAGCCCCAGACATCCTCAATAAGGACAAGAAAACTAGAAGAGTATAGAATCGCAAAAAAGGAATATAAAGAAAGACTAAGAAGAAGGAAATATGGGAAAGGTATATAAAATAATCTTGCTATAGATGCGTGGGGGGCTCCATACAAACTCTGCATGAAAAAACAGTCAACCACGACACTATCAACTCTGAAAAAAGAAGAAATACGATATAACAGGTGGTTTTGATTATATCGCTCTCTGTGCTTGGTTTAGTTTCTCAGCCAATTTCTTGTTTTCAGTCAGTCGGTGCGCCCACGCACTCGCTCCATAAGTTCCTATTGCACATGTTCTGAGAAGTTTAGCCTCTCATCTATAGTTACTCCAAGGTATTTAAATGTTTTCACTCTCTTTACTGTATTCCCATTGTACTTTATTACTGGATTTCTTTCTAATTTACCCTTCAGAATCATAATTTTTTTTCACGGACACAGTCAGTTTATTTTTTGGCACCATTTTTTAATGTGTCTAGTATTTTGTTCGCTTTGACTTCTAGTTCTATTCTTTGCTGTTGCTACGATATCATCCGCGTAGGCAACCACCGACAAGACCTCTCGCAGTTGGTCTAATTCTTTCACACAAGGGTCGATACATATGTCCCAGAAAATAGGACCGCATATTGACCCCCGCGGACATCCTTTGTTCGGTATTCTTTCCAATTTTATTCCCGGAGCACAGAGATTGATTATCCTATTTCTGCAGTAATCCTCGAGCACCCGAATGATATATGAAGGAATATTTTGTTTACTTAATCCTACAAATAGCGTCGGCCACCACAGATTATCAAACGCCCCTTTAATATCCACAAAAATTGCTTTTACGTATTTTCCATCCGCCCTCCCAACGCAATCGCATAGCTTGTTAACAGCATCCTGTGTCGATATTCCTTTGCGGAAGCCAAAATGTATTTGATCATGTTCCAATTCCTCACGATGTTGTTGTAGGCGGTTTATTATTACTTTTTCAAATATTTTCCCAATGACGTTGAGAAGGCAGATTGGTCGATAGGTTCTTGGACTCATCCTGGGTTTGTCTGAGCTTTTTAAAAAGATAATTAGATTAGCCTCTTTCCATTTTTGCGGAAACCTCCCCTGCCTTACACACTCCATGAGGAGTCTCGCCAGGTAAGGGACCCAGATATCTTTCATGCTCTTAAATATTTCTGATTTTATGCAATCCGAACCCAGAGCTTTCTTGTTCTTAAGTGTCCTAATTGCTGTCTGTATTTCATGATTTTGAATGCCTAATTCTTCTACATTGAAGTCTTTGATCTTGGATACTTCTTTCAAAATTCTTTGCATGTCTTCTTTTATTTTCTTATCTTCTCCTGTTTCATTTTCATCATTGTCCTTTGGAACTAATTCCTCCAGAAGAAGTCTAGCTGACTCTTCCCAAGTTTTCGTATAAGTTCCTTCTTTTTTTTTCAGAGTTGATAGTGTCTTGGGGGACTGTTTTTCCATGCAGAGTTTGTATGGAGCCCCCCACGCATCTATAGCAAGATTCTTTTCAATATACCTTTCCCAGGTTTCCTTCTTCCTTTGCATTAGTCTTTCTTCATATTCCTTTTTAGCGATTCTATACTCTTTTAGTTTTCTTGTCCTTAGCTCCGGGTCTCACGCTTGTTGATAACTTTTCCTCCTCGCCCTGGCAATCCTCCTCATTCTCTCCAATACTCAATTCCAGAAGGGAGCTGTTATTTTGTTCCGCGTTCCCTTTTGCAGCGGCAGCTCTCCTCTTATGGCCTCCACTGTTGATACCTCGACTCTCCTTGCTATCTGATCTACATCCATTCCCTCCAGAACGTCCGGTAGATGCAACAAATCTCCGCACTTCTTCCAGTCTATCTTTCCTGGGTTGTATTTCCAAGAGCCCTCATCCTGAATAGTGCTCTGCGCTATTCCTTCTGATTGTATCTCAAATCTGATTACGTTATGGTCGCTACATGTAACTCCATCTAAGACTTTCCAATCAATAATATTGTTTATTAAATTTTGATTTGTAATCGTAACATCAATGTTTGATTCCGCTCCCGCTCTGTTCTTGAAAGTCGGGGGTTCACCTTCCTTCTTATGCACAACTAGATTGTGAGTTAGTATAAAATCTTCTAACTGCTCACCCCTCCTTCTATCTCTGTCTCTGCTCATATCGCTATGCCAAAGCGGTGACTTGGCATTTGCGTCGGCGGTTATTATTAGCTTATGATTTGGATACGAGTTTACTGTATATCCTAATTTGTCTAAATACCGATCTATATCATGTTGAAATTGGAAGTACATACTAACGACCACATATTTTCATATTTTTGGTTTAATCATTCTTTGAATATTTCTGCGGTCTTTTTGCCACTAAAATATTGATGGATGTCTGCAGATATTTTTCCTATCCCTACATAAGGCCGTCTAAGAATGTAAAAACTAACACTGGACGGTTTTGTTAGGCAAGGAATTGCCGTTCCTGTTTTCCTAAGGATGTTCAAGTGGGTTAGGATGTGGATTCTTAGTATATTGTAACAGTTATTGTCACATTTTTTTTATTAAATCATTAATAGACGTGTGCACTAAAGCATTTGTCATCTTGAAGCAATAAGGGTAATTCTCAGATGGTTTACACAAAGCTAATGTGTTGATGTGGCTTCTTGTAGTTTACAATTTCACATCACTGGCAGCTGGAGCAGTTGAGAGAGCTCATCTTTCGCATATGAAACAAGTCTTTTTCTCACTTTGAAAATCACACAGCTCATTGCTACAATTACTCTCTACGGCATACATAATGCTGATGGCAGGGTTGCAACTTTTCTGTTCAAGAAAATTGGGACAGGGTCTGTACCTGGGACTGAGGATATCAGAGCATAGGCTTACTTACACACACACACAAACACAAAATCAAACTTTAAGATTGGTTCTTAGAGCCGTTCTGGACTTCTGAAGTTAAAATTTACTATCGATTTAGCTAGAAAAATGGCACTATTCTTATTAATTAAAAACTAGACTTTTAAGTCACATTTTAAAAGTTCTCCTCCGCCCCGTCAAATAGAAAAGTGGTTCCGGGAGTACGACCAGGACACCATCAAAATGGTGTTTTATGTCTATTTCTTTACAAGATGTAAAATGAAGTTTGAATTTAGCCTGTAGCTTTCAATATTTAACTTTCCTTAAAAGTGTTTTTTTTATACATGTACATTTATAATAAACACTAAAACAATCGTGTTCTTTTTTAGTCTCAAAGTAACAAATAAGTTTCGAACATGCAGAGGAAAGTAATACTAAAAAATGAAATATTTCCGGAAAATTTAACATACAGCGCTATCTTTTACTAAAATTTCTGTACTTAAAGACTGAAGAATACGCGCTGAAGGTGGAACTAACATTAAAATATTGCTTTATTGTCATGTCTTAGGACTCAAGAAACAAAGAACTAGAAAACACAACATATTTGTATGTCTGATAGAAATAATAAGTGTAGTAATTTGATATCTCTGCAATTAAAAATGTCAAATAATAAAATATTCTTTATGCTTCAACTCTGAAAAATTAAAATCGAGACAATGAGCCGAAAATCGGGACGGTACCGACAGAATCGGGAAAGGTGGCAGCGCTTGCTGATGGTGTATTTTAGATGCTTCCCCAAAGTTAAGTCCAATAATTTAAAAACATTTCCTACTACTTCAGAAACGTAGTGGCTGTTTAAAATGGTATAACTATTATCTATTGCTGCTCAACGTCCCTATTTTTAGAAAGACGATGTTGCAGAACTCATGAGTCGCCTTATTCATCTGTTTGATGATGAGATGCGATTTCGTTCCCCTTTCTTCCATTTACTTATTTTTTCTCAGTGGGCTGCATAGGAATCTGAAGCCAGAGCTCTTAGAGATCAAGTCCCTCGGCGATTACTTCTCAGAGAACAAGGACGGAGAAGGTATCGGCCAGGAAATAGAGTCTAGTATCCCAATATACTATACTAGAGTCTAGCATACTTAATAACGTCGCTATTCAGGGTTGCTTAAGATATTAAAGGTAAGTGTATTTCATTTTATCAAATATCTCATTGTGTAGTATTTCTAAATGTCGTACGACCATTTTGTCGACGCAGGCGCTGTCCTTATTGCGGAAAGCAACCATAGAAAAGTTTAAATTTACATACTAAAGTCCCTGAAGTATTCAGTGATTGGATTTACAAAGGGATTAAGATTACCTAGTAAGGAGAAATCAGAAGAAAAAGGGTTACAATGTGTCAAAACTGAGTTTCGTTTGCACTGTTCTTTCGAAAGCCAGATACTTTTTGATGAAGTTTTATTTCAATCGAGCATCAGGTATCACTCTTTCTGAAATATGGATCCAAGGCACAGTCGGGGTCACAGGCAACTATGTGATGATTCTTGTCATTAAATCGACTCTTTCTCAGGACTCCTTTACGAATGTTGCTTTACAGGCCTGCGTCAGATTTTTCAGCATCACTGTTCTGAAGAATCAAGTTTTCTGCACCATTCCTTCTTTATTGACGGAGCCAGTTATAGGTCGTCTTCTAAAGATCAGATTGAATAATTTGTAAAGCATTTTCTACAAAGGTAAGCAATTTAGTGATTTGGTTCTTGATCATTGAGTTCCAGCTAACATCATTTGCAGCACACCATTGTCTTCTCAGGTCATTTTTAACATTACTTTCATTTGAGAGTAAAAAAGACATTGATACCATGTGGAATCAGCAAATTTGTCAACATCTTGCAAGTCAGGAGCAGTCCCGAATTGGCTAAGTATTGTTTTAGCCATAGCGTGAAGATGTAGCGGGTTTTATAATCTAAGTACTGTTAGTATACAGAAACAAGAAAACAAACGCAATTTTTAAAACAAAATTTTATTTCCAACTTTCCTTCGCCCATCGCCATCCATTCCAACTTCCCTTCGCCCATCGCCATCCGTTCCAACATCCCTTCTTCAACTCCTTCGACCCCGGGATTGGATGGGGCCAGGTGAATAACTGAACGGAACTACGGTCAGGCAAGCTTCAGGCCAGACTGGCTTCAGGTCAGACTTCAAGGCAGCAGGGAGGTCAGGCAAGCATCAAGCAGGCAGTCACACACACGACAGACAACCAGACAGCCAGCCAGATATATGTATGGATTATGTGAATGTAAGTACCGTCATTCCTCCGGAAGTTCGTCAAATAACCATCCAAACATTCTTTGTGTGTATTTGTGCAGCATTTGATTGTGTGTGTGAGTTAGGATGAAGAAAAAGAAAAGATGTGATGGAAACGAGACGAAAATGTAGTCTCATATCAACAAAGCTGAATAAAGGAAGTAGAAGAAGTAGTTGCGAAGTGTATAAATAAGATTATAGCATGGAAAAAATAAGAAGGGAGAAAATAGCGAAAGAGGGATTTCGAAACAAGAAAATATTTTCTAAAGAGCGTTTTATGAAGCGGAAACATGTAATTTACTAAAGAATTTCAACTCAAACGGATCTATACCTGGCGACTCGGAACTGTCAGTCACTTGCAGGAGAGAACAAATGAGAAGAATTGGAGAATGAACTTAAGAGGATTAAGTGGAATATCATAGGACTATCAGAAGTGTGAAGGAAGAAGGAAGAATGCCAGGGCGCAAGTACTACTTCAAAGGAATAGAAATAGGAACACCGACAGGCGTTGGTTTTATAATTAATAATGTATTTACGGATCACAGAAATTGAAGGAATTTCAAATAGAATCGCACGCGTAATAATAAAGATAAACAAGAGATATAGTGTAGCAGTTATAAAAATATATGCTCCAACAACGTCACATCCAGAGGAGGAAGTCGAAGATCTATACGAGGAGATTCAGGAGATTTTGGATAGTAGTAAATTGCATAACAAAATTGTAATGGGAGACTTCAATGCTAAAGTAGGAACTAAGCAGAGCAGTGACACGAAATTGAGAAACGTTGGATTTGGGAAAAGAAACAAGAGAAGAGAGAAGTTAGTGGAAGTCTCAGAAGCCAACAGACTGTTAATTTCCAATACAATTTTCAAAAAGGCGCCCTAGAGGAAGTGGATATACAAAGGTCCAAATAAGAGTAACAACGAAATAGACTACGTTCTATCGAATAACAGGGAAATTCTGCAAGACGTGTCTGTTCTGAACAGTTTCAAAATCTCGAGTGAGCATAGGATGGTAAGATGTAAGCTGAAACTAAATACTAGACTTGAGAGAAAGATGCTTATCAGAGGAAAACCGCCGGTTTTAGATCTGGAAAATCTAGGGAAACCAAGACAGACATTCGAGATAGAAGTAAACAACAGACTCAGCGCCTTGGAAGAGTTAGAAGATAAAGAAGACATCAATAGCAGAAATAAAATACTGACCGAGATAATAAGAGAAACAGCCAAGGAAATAGCAGGTACCAGAAAGAAAAAAGAGAGCAAAATCTCAGAAGAAACTAAACTCTTGATGAAGAAAAGAAGGGAAATGAAAGAAGAGGAAAATTACATAATGAGAACTGAGTACATTGAGCTAAATAGAACCGTAAGAAAGAAAATGAGAGAGGATGTATGTAGATACAACGAGCATCTCGTTAGAATTACAACCGACGAAAACAGAAAACCAAACAATAGCTCCTGATATCGAAAAAGCAAATCATTACAGTTAAGAGACCAGATGGGACCGTAACACGAAAAAAGGAACAAATTATAAAAATATTTGAAATTTTTTACAGTGAATTGCAGTACTCCGAAGAAGAGCTGGGAAATGAAAGTTTAGAAGAAAATAATGTAGATTTCTCAGACGTAATGAAAGAAGTGGATAAAGTGCATCGAAGGATACAGAGTGGAAAATCGCCAGGAGAAGATGGACTCACAGCAGACATGTTTAAATGGGGAGGTGAAAAGATGAAAGAGTTACTTGCGAAATTAGTCCCAATGTACCTGAGGAAGAGAGAAATACCGTCAGGTTGGAATAATGCTATCATCATTTTGTTATACCAGAAAGGAAACAAAGAACGCGACAAGAATTACAGACCAATTAGTTTACTGTCAGTTCTATACAAAATGTTCACCAAAACTATTTTGAATCGTATTGAACGAGACTTAGATTTTAACCAGGGAAGGGAACAAGCAGAATTTCGTCGTGGATTTAGCACAATGGACCACATACAAGCATTGAATGAAGTTATGGAAAGGACTAATGAATATGAACTTCCACTATATCTGGGATTAATAGATTTTGAAAAAGCTTTCGATTCGGTCTCCTTGGCAGCAGTACTTAAATCACTTGAACGTCAAGGCATCGAAAGTGCTGCTGCGAAACATTTACTCGACTGCTACATCTGTCATTAGACTACATCAAGAAACTGAAAAAATTAAAGTTAGAAAAGGGGCAAGGCAAGGAGATTCAATTTCTCCAAAACTGTTTTCAGCTGTCCTGGAGAGAGTGTTCCAAAATTTAAACTGGGATGAAGTTGGAATTAAAATTAATGGCGAATATCTTCATCACCCACGTTTTGCTGATTATATAGTTCTGTTTATTTCAAGTGCAGAAGGACTACAAACCTTCAATGGAAGAACTGAGTAATGAGAGTTCGAAAATAGGCCTTAAAATGAATTTAAGTAAAACAAAAGTAATATACAACCAGCATGCTGCGAAGAAGGATGTAAAGATTAGCGGAGAGACAATAGGCATAGTAGATGAGTATGTTTACCTAGGCCAGCTGAAAACATCGAATGCCAAGTTGACTGATGAAATAAATAGAAGATGTAAAATGGCGTGGAGTTCGTTTGAAAGACTACACTTTATTTTCAAAAGCAAACTACCAATGTGTCTGAAGCGTAAAGTTTATAATCAATGTGTCTTACCTGTGATGATGTACGGCTGTGAAACTTGGACATTGAATGGGCAAACGACTCAAAGATTAAGTTACACAAAGAGCAATGGAGATATGCATGCTAGGAATAACTAGGAGGGACAGGAACCTAAACGAATGGATTCGCGCAAAAACAAAGGTAGAGGATGTAATCAAAACTACAAAGAAGATGAAGCTGAGATGGACAGGTCACATAGCTGGACGATCGGATGGAAGATAGACGACAAATGTACTACACTAGATTTCCAGAGAATAGAAACGACCGAGACGACGTCCAAATGCAAGATGAGTAGATGAAATCAAGCGTTTTTCAGGAGCTACATGGATGGGGATAGCAACAGACTGAGATATGTGGAAAGAAGAGGGGGAGGCCTTCATCCAGCAGTGAATAGAAAGTGGTTGAATATGATGATTGAATAAAGTTTATTAGCTTTTGTAGTGAAGGAGAATATTTAGAAACCGATTGATAGCAATGTAGCGTAAGAGCTTAGGTATAGTTAGAACAGTGTTGAGGACATGCACAAAAGGAAAGGAACTGGTTAGAACTTTGTATACAAAGAGGTTGTATATTGGAAACTATGATTGGATATATTTTGTACGAAATGAAGAGTACGATGAAAACTCTTACGGCTAATTGAAGAGGATTTGAAGGAAAGGAAAATGTTCTGATCTTGTGTATCAAGTACCGTCATCAGAGGTGAAGTCGATCAGGGTGGGCTGAATCGATATTACTAAATGGCTGTGAGTTTGACTCCTACCATCCGCTTGTTGCGTGCAACAATGCTAATACCTTTGTACCAAAGATACTAAGGTTCTACCATTGTTTCATGTAACCACGAAGTGGTTGGAATGCAAAATCACAGCATTTAGTAATGACCTACTTCACGACTGCTCCCTGCTCGACTTCATAGCTGATGACGGTATGTGTGAGTATATAAGGTAAAAAGGTAAAGGTATCCCATGTTAGATGCACACGCACCATGAACGTGTCTCATGGGGTGTGTGGAAGTAGCGATCCACATATTCATAACCTACGGTACGAAGTGAAGTGCAGTGGTCATTCCCACGCTCGACCGCCTTTAGCTCTCAAGATGCCCACGAGTACCAAGGACACTCTGGTACTCAATTTGATAGGAAGCTGAATGCATCCCAGAGCGCCAGTCATGGGAGTACTGAAGAAAATTCCTGGCCGCTTCCATACCTGGCGCTTTGAGGTGCCCCCTATCAAATTAAGTGCCAGAGTATCCTTGGTACTCCTGGGCACCTTGAGAGGTAAAGTCGGTCAAACGTGAGTACCCCATCTGACTTCGTACCGTAGGTTAAGAATATGCAGGGTGCTTTTTTCACATTCCTCTGCGCCGTTTATGGCACGTGCACATCATACAGGGGGTCGTTTACCTTTGTATATGAATGAATGAATGTGTAGTGTGTACCCGACAATAAGGTCGATCATCCACCACTTCGCCTGACTCCACACAACAGGTACTGAATTATATGTATATTTTCTGTATGTGTGTGTGCACGTATTGCTGTAACATATGTAGATGCATGTGTGTGCGTACGTGTATGTGTATTATGCAAAGATTCTGTGTATTTGATTGTGTATATATGTTTAGTATGTGTTCGTGTACGTGTATATGTATTATGGAAACATTCTGTGTATTTGATTGTGTATATGTGTATGCATTTAGTATGTGTGTACGTATAAGTGTTTGTTTAATCCAGCCGACCCGGTCATCCGCCCGTAGTTATTCCGCCCGCCCTTTGCCCGCCCTTCCGTACACCCACCACCCTTCCGCCCATCCATCCACACAGCCCGTCCGTCGGCCTACCCTTCCGCAGCCCGTCCAGCTATCCACCCGTCCTGCATTCCACCCAATCCCCTCGGGCTTCTCGATCGCCTCCCAGACATTCCAAGGGCCAGCACAGAAACCAAACCTCCAGGACACAACTTGGAACTGCAGAAAGGAAGAAAAGAAAAGAAAATTGTCTTAGATTTAGGATGTTCAATCGAAATATAAAATGTAAAGACTTAAACGATTAGAGAATGGCTGGCTGTTCATCAGTTAATTTTCCAGCGTTTTTCGTTTGTATTCGATTAACCAGCTGTGGATAGGATTAAAAAGGACCAACAAACATTTGATGATCTCTGAAGAAACTAGGTATGACAATAATTAAGTAATATTGTCATAATGGCAATATTAATAATTTATTCCTGTGTAGAACTTGTTTTAAGCCTTTCACAACGAATATCTGACATCTCTATCCACATTATATAAAACCCCATGTCTATACAGCACATGATCAGACACTGGATCGGACTGGGCAGTTACCATATCACTTTGATTCTAAAATTATTATCTTCAGAGATAATCAACCATTCCATAATTGTCCATTGAATTCCAATGACCATGGTAACAATAAGGGAAAATTTAAAAGCAAAGCACGCGGCAAACCGCACTACAATGTTATTCGACGGATTGATTACCTCCAAGTGGCATGACTATCAGTGCATCAACAACGGGTATCTTAGATAACACAACCCTAAGAAAGCTGATTGGTGACAGCCCCAATGACTGTTGCCAACATATTTTATTCACCCCGCACCAACGGGCAGGCAAATCAGTAAGTTTTACCAATAAAACTATTTTCCGAATATTTATTGCGTTTATTTATTTATTTTAAACCCGACAATCGTTTCTTAAGTCTTAATGCTTAAGAGATTTTGGTTTAATGTTAATTTACAATTAAAATTATATATCACATTAGAGGCATATCGAAATCAGCCGGACGGGCATAGCAATTTGCACAGGAGAACAAAGAACTTTAAATTCAAATAAATAACATTAGATTAAACATATATTGTCACACCGTTAGCATTTATAAACAATGTTATAACGTTTATATAATTTTAATTGTAATTTAACATCAAACCAAATTCCCTGACGATGTAACCAACAAGCCTTACGAAACGATCGTCGGGTTCAAAATATGTGGAAAATAGTTTTGTTGGTAAAAGTCCTGCGTAGAGTCTAAAGAGTGAACATTTAACGTCCAGCCAATCTTTGGGTCTAACTGAGGAGTTACATTCCCAGCTGACTAAACTCCAATGATATCCGGAGTGGAAGTTGTAAGAGAGAAGAGGTTGTGAATCCTTTGCATCTTCGAGATTGGAATTGGTGGGAAATCAACTGATGAATAGCCTCAATGAATGCAAATAAGCTATTGGCTACTGATCTGTGTAAATAAATAATAAAAAGGGTCTTAAGGAGCAAAGTGATTTTTTGAGGACTCAGAGAGAAGATTGCAAGTTGAGGGGTTTGGTGCAGAAATGATGTAACCCACCAATGATTTCTTTTGTTTCTTTTTGTGTTTTGTTAACACGGCCTTCAAGAGTTTTGTTGACAAGAATACTGAATTTACCATGTACATGTAACTTGCGGACCTTTTCTCCAAGCAATTTTGTAACGACAGTTACATCATTTTTGCACCAAGCACCTCAAATGCTACTTTTCCATGTCATACAACTTTTGTCCCAGCAAGATTAGGGTAATATTTACCAAGAAAATTTAGAGTAAATGCCGGATGACGTAGAGATTAAGATGTATCTGAAATTTAATTTTCCTCATTCAATATTTGATCTTTCCTTGAAGTAGACATTATTTAACATTTTCATCATTCGAAAACAAAATCAAATTCTATGACGATTTAAAAATTGTTTTCAACAGAATTCGTGCCTCCGAAATTATTTAACATTAAATGAAATTTTAGAATCTCTTTACACTTTTCTATATCTCTGTATAAGTATGACACCTCTACAATGATACGACATGTAAATTCTTGTATTACCAACAATTATGATAATTGTAATTATCCTATTAAACTAAATGGCTTAAATGATACAGGAAGAAAAGAAATTCCAATCTAAAAGTGCCCACTGCATAAGTAACAATATTCTGCAGATTGCAGCCAATTTACAAATAAAAATGTACAACTTTGAATGGCTATCTCATGGCTTCCTATTGATGTCACAAACTAAAACTTGCCTGGACACTATATTTTACTATGTTCTATCGAACGGACAAGAAGTTCCAGTTGATCAGCGATGTGGTACAGGGCATCACTATTACAATTCTCAACATACCATTTTGGTACATAAAACATAGGAACACAACAGCTATAGCTAGCGAGCGTTCTATAGCTATAATCAGTACGATAGGAAACCGTTCCTTACAACAGTAAAACTCCATGTCCTGAACGCACAAGTCAAAATCGTGGACCGAGCACACAAGCAGGTATCTAGCGTGTCCTCAGCGCACCGCAAGAAAGATTAGTTGACCTTGAAGGGCAGGAGGAGGGTATTTTGTGAAAAGGTAAAATTTAATAACTGCAAATAAGGAAAACAGAGCTGTAAACTGTAACTTATTATTTTCATTAACATCATCATGGTGTTTACCGGTAATATGATTGATTAGTAAGAGGCTCTTATCTTGCAAAGCAGCGGAATTTAATGACCTTGAATCCTTCCTTCATACTTTATCCAGGCTTTGAACTGGCTGTTTAACAAACTACAACGACGCGTTTAAAGGGTGGGAACAAAATCGAACGGACAGAACCGAAGCGGACAGAATCCAAGCCAGTATTTCCAATGACGGACAAAATCTAAGGGGATATTATGTAAGCATTTCTTCATTGTTAGAAATATCAGGAACATCGAAGTAAAAGTAATAAATTACGCACCATTTAGCTCTGTTTCCTTTATTTGCAGTTATTAAAGTATGAACATATTTATTATTATTATTGTTAGTAGTAGTAGTAGTAATAGTAGTAATAGCAGTAGTAGTAGTATTGCGTTGCTCAAAGTGCTCCTTCTACCCTGCAAGGTCAACTGTAAGTTTCGTTTATAGTTTTTGTTCGGTGCGCTCAGGACACGCCAGATACCTGCTTATGCGCTCGGTTCACGATTTTGGTTTGTGCGTTCAGGACACGGTACGAACAGTAAATGCTTCCCTATAACTTTCCCAAGAAAATAATTAACTAAAATTTGTATCACGTAAATAAATTAATGCGCTAATACAACCTTGAGCCGAGCATAGTGGCCAAGTAATCTCAGGTACTGGACTTCATTTCACGATTCACAAGATGTTGAATTCGAATCTCGGATGAAGTATAGACATTTCTCTGAACTCAACAGCCTATTACATATAAGCAAGACCGAAATTATTAGTTACTAAGTGGCACGGAAAACTCTCAATCGCTTGTCATAAATAGATTCTCGGGGTATTCGGAAAAGAACATTTTTAAGGAAAATGAAATTGAGTTGCAGAAGCAATCAGAAATCTCTGGTAAGTACATCAACAAATCGTGTCTTTGCTTGTTCCATGTAAGACTCCTGAAAATTACTTTACCTTTTAACATGATGTCCTGTGTATTAATATGAACTACATCCACTTTTAATTATTAAGAACTACAGAGTTCTTCGGAAGTCAGGACGATACTTGTCTAAAAGATGACAAGTTTGTTCTACACCTCTTCGGAACGCACTTAACCAAACAATGTAGGTCCCATCCAAAAGCTTACCTTCTCGTTTAGTACGTAAATGACCATTCATTCAATGAACTGGTCTTGGCATGTGTAACAAGAATTCTCTATTTTAAGGACTTAAGAATGGAGAATCTTCATAAACAACTTGTGTAAAATCAATATTAGCAGATACAAGGGGAAATTGGCAAGGAAATTTTGGAAATGCCCTACAACTGCCCATACAATTAATTTTATCTTTATGCAAACTCCTCTGTGGATTATACTTACTTTTGAGAGGTATTCATGGTTTGAGAGTGGTTGAAAATCTAGTAGTGAATGCCCACCTATTTCTTATCGTAATTGCTCTAACACTGCATAATTAACACTAGAAATTAAATTTATAAGTTTAATATTTCCACAGAAAATATAACTTACCTTCCCATCATGCCAAATACATAAAAAAGCAGGAACATTCTATGTTGTCGGGTTTCATTATGGTGCAATGAAAATCATTTATCCAATCTTCTGGTACTGTAGAAAATATACAAGTCCTTTTCATTGCCGTTGCTTCTGGCGTGGTGTCTACATATACAGTCGTCTTGTAGCTTTTATAACTGGAGTTCCAATCTTTGTAGCTTAGGGTATAAGATGTTCACGTAATTTCGTATTGTTGCTATTATACATAGACATTCCATTGTTGTTGCTTCGGGAATCCAGTTTTCACCTAACTGCGTATTGTTGCTATTATACATGAAGTTCCCATTGTTGTTGATTCTGGAATACGGTCGTCACGTAATTTCGTATTGTTGCTATTATACATAGATATTGCATTGTTCTTGCTTCGGGAATCCAGTTTTCACCTAACTTCGTATTGTTGCTATTATACATGAAGTTCCCATTGTTGTTGATTCGGGAATGCGGTCTTCACGTAATTTCGTATTGTCCTATTATACATGGAGTTCCCATTGTTGTTAATTCGGGAATGAGATTTTCACGTAATTTTGTTTTGTCCTATTATGCATGAAGTTCCCATTGTTGTTGCTGCGGGAATGCGGTCTTCACGTAATTTCGTATTGTTCTAGTATACATGGAGTTCCCATTGTTGTTGATTCGGGAATAAGATTTTCACGTAATTTTGTATTGTGATATTATAGATGGAGTTCCCATTGTTGTTGCTTCGGGAATACGGTTTACATCTAACTTCGTATTGTTGCTATTATTCATGAGTTCCCATTGTTGTTGCTGCGGGAATACCGTCTTCACTTAATATCGTATTGTTCGTATTATACATGGAGTTTCTATTGGTATTATCTCTGGAATAAGTATTTCTGTTTCTTGTGTGTTCCTCTTATAGTTCAATACTGTGGAAGCGAAAATGTATTATAAGTTTTGTTAATTGCATTTTTCTTTGTTACTAAGTAAAAAATTGGCTCTATGTCAAAAATATGAGATCAAGAAAAAATGTGGGTGACTTTCCAGGTTATAATCTTAAGTTGACAATAATTGGCCATATTATCTATTAGAAATGCCGTACACATTGAATTTGCAGTAAAAAAAAGTTTTTATTATAGTCTAGACATCAGGTCTTAAGAATTGGCTTCTAAGAACAAATAATGTAACCCCATTCTTTTTTTCTTACTGTTACGAAGAGTATTAAGAGGAAGAGATTGTAATATTAAAAAAAAAAAAAAGTGGAAGGCAAATCGTTTATGATCAGCTTTGAGCTTATCATCACTTTGGTTTATGGCCTCTTGGAAGTCAACTTTGAAACCTGGTTCCTACTCTATTTCGTTCAGTGCCATTGTACATAAATTGATTCTCAAAGGGGCATTTTATATTAGATTAGACATGTTTCTACTTTGGACCAAGAGGTTTGTACGGACCCAGGGTCGATTTTGACATCAACAGTTATACGAAACCAATACTGAGTTTAAATGACAATTGCAAGGCAACCATTGTCTCTAGCACAAAAATGCACTAAAATTGAATTGTAGAAGACAATTAGGAAAAAAAAAAGAATCGGATGCTCTATCTCCAAGGGTTACGGGGATATAGTGAATAATAGAAGCGGTAAAAATTTCGACTTTACCCCCTTCCCCTCCTTCCGTGAGGTATTTTTTCTGGCATCCGGCGCTTTTGTGATCGGTGATGGGTATAGGGTATATATTAAAAAAAATATCGGATGTCAAATTGTTACATGATTTGCCCTTAAACTCGAAAAGGAGAGCTCTTTCGTGAAATTAATGCCTCGGCTATTAGTAACATCACGTTCATGTACGTACTTTGTAGCTCTGTATTAAGGAGCTCCTACACGAAAAAAAAAAAATAATCCAGTGCGATATATTGACAGTAGTACCAGCCACACACCATAGCAGTTATTAAATAGTGACAAATTACCCCTCGTGACCATCAAGTTTACCGTAAATAACATCAACAAAGCAAGCCTAGGTCATCAATATCTTGCTTATTTTAATTTCAAAATGTCGGATTTATTTTAAAAAAAAATAGCAAATATCGACCTGACATTATTAGAAAAGTTAAAAACAGGACATGTCCGGTAAAAACCGGATAGTTGGTAAACCTAAACAGAAAAAACTTTCACACAAGGTGACCAGACGTCCTCTTTTACCCGGATCTGTCTCTTTTTAGAGGTTTAAAAAGGCGTCCGTAGGAATTGAATTCGATTAAGGTCTTTAGGCAACTTTGGCTCAGGCCGTATGGATGATGATGGGATGAATTGGTGGAATGAAGAAAGTGGGAGGAAACAGGAGCACCCCGAGAAAAACCTCGCAAAGTTTGTCCACCACAAAGCCCACATGGCATGAGCAGGGATCAATCTGACGACCCCTAGCACCAGATGAACGCGTTCTACCACCATGGTTCGCGTCCGTAGAATTTTACAAAATATCCCTAAATGTCCTCTTTTTCGAAACCTCTTGGGTCTTGTACAAAATGAAGACAAGTTACATGTACTAAGGGAATCTTTTACTTAAATTCTGTATTGATAGTAATTTATCTGGTGGTGAAATGTCAAATGATATTTGGTGTAAATATTTTACCCAGACAAAAATATAAATTAATGCTTTTCCGAGTTACTAAAAATTGCCGAATTCTTTTTCTCTGTAACAAGTCACTATGTTAGCCAATAGACAATTTTTTCACAAAGTAATAATCACTGGACCAAAGAAAGGAACAGATTAGCTATTGAAACAATCAAAGGTATGTGTACATTACAATTTTAAAGCATTTTCCTAGTCTCATTTTACGATTTACTTTTGAAAAGAGATCTTTGATGAGATAGGAGCTTTCAGAAATAATGATAAAATGAAAACATGATTTATAGAGATTTTGATTTTCTTAGAGTTTATAAAATCACCAAACTGACATAAATTATTTAAAATTATAGGAGCTAAGTTTGCTTCTGAGACATCCTGCTATATGATTGCTATTTATTTTATTAAGAGTTGAAAGTTAAAAATGTTTTGTTCTACCAAATTAATTAGTGTGATATTTGTACCGGTTCCTTAATTAAGGTCATCATAGTAAAGAAAGTATTTTTGAAGTGAACAAGTAACTTCTACTGTCTTCTCTGCAGTGACTGATACCCTCCGCGCATTACAAAAAATATTTAAGACCTTTAGGCACCTCAGGCTCAGACAGGAATAGTGGGGGAGAGGATGCTGGAAGGTAGTCGACCAAGGCCTAGTTAGTAGGTATTATCCCGGCATTTGCTTGAGAAACCTAACCGAAACTTTTATTGAAACTTTGAGTTTCTTGACTTTACAGCATCCTAAGATTACAGTTACATTACTCTTACTTGTGGGAAAAGGAAAGTAGCAGGCCTGGCTTTGCCTCCAAAGTACCAGTCCGTTGGGACTAAGAGAAAACAAGAAAAACTTCAGTCAGGATAGACGAGTTTTCTTGCTTATAAGGAGAGCACGCTCTCACTGAGTCACCACACTTGGTAATATCGTGAAATGGATTATGCATACCAATCTGAAAGGGGCACAGTGATTTCGGATCCGATTCCGAGAGTAACTAAGTGACTTGTGGTAACCTAAATATACCTAACCTAACTTTGATAGAGTTTGAACAATCCGGGGGAATATCTAAAGTTTAGCGAGATCCGGAAGAATAGTAACGATATTATTACAAAAATGCACTGAAGTTTTCGGAAATCTTATTCAGTTTATCGCAAACCGGATTCCGCATAAGAAGATAAAGTTCTAGCACAAATATATCCTTACGGTGACCAAACGTCCCGAAAATCGGGGATTGTCCCCTTTTTCCTCTATTCTGGAGTCCCAAGAGTCGCCGTAGCTCAGGCGGTAGCGTGTCTGACTATGAATCGGGCGGCCCGGCTTCAAATCCCGGCCAGGACACTGGAGACTTTTCTCTCAGTGTTCCCATACCTGGCGCTCTGAGGTCCACTCAGCCTCCTATCAAATTGAGTACCAGAGTGTCCTTGGTACTCCTGGGTGCCTTGGGAAGCGGTCGAGCGTGGGACTGAGCCAGGGCCTAAAATTCAACAAAATCACAGCTCCACAGTGGTAAAAAGTTTGTATAGTATAGAAAAACTAGTTTAGTCAGCATTTGTTTTAACATATAATCAGTGTTCTGTCCAGTACATCATGTTTACCTGCGACCATTATTATTATTATTATTATTATTATTATGTAGGAAAATTTTGGCATTCAGATCAAACAAAATTAAAGGCACATTAGGATACATATTTAATTGTATTGTATTAAACCATAAAATACAGGAAACAAACCGGATTTTTTCCCCATGAAACTTACGAACGGATAATATTTCCTGGGTTATGATTGGTTGTTGAGAGACTACGGTGCTTCGGCTAAATTTTTGGCGGTTATCGATGTATGTTTTCTCTGGTAGTACATATTTCTATAACGGATTCAAAGGATCGTGTAATTTTTATCTACGAAACAACACATCGGTTAAGTGTAATGTCCTATTGAAACAACAGATAAACGTGCAGTTAGTTGCATATTTTAAAACTATATGAATGCAACCGAAAACGTTTGAAAACTAAATATAGTTAAAAAGTTCCTTCACCTCAAAATTGGCAATGGTTTTCCCTGCCATCTAGGAGACACCTATACGTATTAACTCTGGCTTAATATCATATACTGGCAGTTATATGGAATTGAGTAACCCATTGCATAATGAATGTATTGAATCAGTAAGACTTAGTTTGACACACTAAACGCGTTTAAATGCATAATCCGAGAAAAGTAAGGTACTCACATTAATACCACTCCACACTTTAAGAATTATAGTTCCACACTCCTTTCCTACAGTTCCACAAAGTGTGGAGTACTCCACTCAATTTTAGGCCCTGGACTGAGCACTCCAGCTCACTTCGTATCGTAGGTCAAGAAAATATGGAGCGCTACCTCCACATCCCCCATGCACCGTTCACGGCGCGTGCGTATCGCACAGGGGATAGCTTTACCTTTTTTAAAAATTTATTCTGGAGTCCCGGGGAAAGATTTCGGAACGCTTTTTCTTGTCCCAGTTTTTTCGGACTGGCTTTTTGCAATAGCTTGTCTACCTTTTGTTTCAGCTCATGATTTTTTTTTTTGCTAAACCATTCATTGTTGCCAGTTCACCGTTATTTTTCTCATCTGATTTTTTCGTAGATGATACTAATAGTATTCATGATAAAGAATAAAGCCGCTGAAAAGGTACACAATGATGTTAAATATTGACAAGTGAGAAAAGTAATTGGAGGTTGTAACATTTAGCTGGTAAGTAACCTTGATCCTCACTTTTTTGGACCAACTTAACACGCGTTACGAGATAATTTACACGTAATAGTGTTATTTATCATTAAAATTCATTTTTATTAACTATACCTGATTCAATCAATATCACAAATTGAATATTAACAATAACTGATTTTCGTGTTATTTCCAGTTTTATTACTCATTGATACTTTTGTGCACGACAAATGTTGATATTCTTGCTACATGATCCTGGTAGTTCAATTCCGTACATACGCCGCAGATTTAATTACCTTTGAGCAATTGCAAGGGCATTAATTACTGTTTTAAGTATTTTCCTAATCATTTCTTACGCTTGCAGAATCTTTTATTACAGTACTCAAAGTATTTTGAGAGATTATTGTGGATAACTTGTCAAGCTAATTATAACTGATTTAGTATGTTCCAATTATTTAGTTTCAGGAAAGGGAATCTTTCTGAGAGCATGTGTTTTGGGAGGAGTGTCCCGGATTTTGATTCTTTGAATTTGGTCACCCTATCCTATGCAATATACAACATAAAAAGTAAACAATGATTATAAAGAATTGAAAGAGAAATCGAGCGATAATTAACAAGAAATCTAAGTACGTGTAATTTTTGTAAAACTTTAAGCAATTTTCATTTTCTTGAAAAAGGCATGTTTTATCTTTACGGTACCAGATTATATAGTTTTCTTTCAAGGTATCAAACGTCAGGCTGTTCATCATTAACTGTATAAAAGGCAGATAAATTTAATGAGATGCTCTAGCCTTTTTTCTACGGTACCATCTCACATTCGTCCAGTGTGACTTAGTGCCATCATGAAAGATCTCTCAGATCCCTGGTTCCGACATTCAATCCCACGACATCTTCATATGAGTTTAGAGACGTCGATCAGTCACTATACATTCACAATTTTTTTTAAAAAATAAGGATGTTCTTCCGATATTCCCCCGGACGAGAAATCGCCATGTTCAGTACATTATTTCGGATGTGACTTCGAAGGACTAGAGACGTTAAACTCAGTTCAAGATAACTGAAACTAAATTAAGCTAACATAATCTAAGCTAACCTAACTGAACCATCACTGTTTCGAACGATCCGGGGGAGTATCTAAAGTTTAGCCGAAACCAAAGTTCATCCATTATGAAATATATTTGATTATCCCGTAACTAATGTCGTTTCTAGCATGGCCGTGAAAACGACGCCGTGCAATGAGTGAATGACGAATTACACCAAATCCCCATCCTCCTTATTCACCGGACCTTGCGCCTATAGATTTCAGTCTGTTCCGCAATATCGGAAAAATATCTTGAGAAAAACACTGTTTAAAAATGGGGGACATGTGGAGAACAGTGACCAAATTTTTCTTGTTCAAGCTATCTTCAAGCCAGACCCCCTGTGGGGGTGTCATCTCCAAATTCTCTAGCACCCCTCCCCCAAATTATTTTTTTACGGTCAAAAATCGACTGAAACCATGCAAAACGTTAAAACCCTTGGAGGAAATTACTTTAAAAGCAATCGTTTAGAATGAAACATTTAAAGTCTTTCTGAAATGACTGAGGGGACAATGCCCCCCCGTAAATCCGCCCATGGGTGATATCCATGATAAAACTAAGCAATATGATACATTTTTACATAAAAAATTAACTTATTGAGAAAATATGGAAAATATCCCTGGTCTATTTCACCTTCACCCCCTCCTCACGGAAATTCCAGATCCGTCACTGTTTCAGGCATGTAAAAACGACATTACACGAGATGACCCGATGTTAGTAAATATTAATTCACATGTTGAAAATATTTTATAAGGTACACGAAAATTGCAATTGCGTTTATACATTAATTCTTTCATAAACCAAATACCGATTTAAATATCAAGCAATATTTGTAGATTTGAGTATTAATTTACTTTAAAATATTTTTTAAAAAAATCAAAATAATACGGAGAATAAAAAATATATGACTTACCAGTTTAACGAGGCACACACTTCTATGGAGATGAATTTTATTTGATTAAAAGAATAGTCTTTAATAATGTTTAAATGAAACGTTTCATTGTTATGTTTAATTATTACTACGAAATATGAAGCATAATATTTAAAACTGATTACATGAGAATATAGAATTAAACGAATAGAATTGTAGGTAAACTTAAAAATAATTTAAAAATGGAGTGGAAATTTATGATATTACTGCCCGAATATTGGGTATATAAGTATTTTTTTTTTATACATTCCATACAATAAATATAGACACAATATAACAAAGGAGACTTTTATGCAATTATATTCCTCGGCGGGAGACTTAGTGACATTGTTGGGAGACTACAACGCCCATATACTAGAAGAACTAGGAAATAGCAAAACTAATAAACTGGGAGGAGTAATTAAAGATTGGATAGAAGATAACGATTTAGTGATTTTAGACAATAAACATCCGACATTTTGTTCCTAATAATGGTAGAAATCCAAGTGCAATAGATTTAG
>JAGDQP010000394.1:0-51634 GCA_022664845.1 Lepisma saccharinum
ATATATATATATATATCCAGGGAGAAATATAAAAACCGATATAGAGTGAAAATTGACCCGAAAGTACCAACCGTTTAGGCAGTACACTGCTTATATTGACTACTTGCTATTAGCGCAAAAAAAGACAATATTCCAAACGAAGAGAATTGCTATTATAAAAATATAAACAAGACTTCAGCACATAGGACTCAGAAGACGCAAGTCTTCCTGTCTTCTAGTAATTCTCCCGAGTCAGGCGATTCAAAAATGCAAAGGAAAGAAAACCTCAAAAGAGGCCTACTAATTTTCATATTATAATTCTCAAAAGCAGTCTGAAAAATCACACTGTTGTGGTTTAAGCTGCTTCCAGTTACTACACGCAATCAAACGTAACAAGTGCGTAGAAAATTAACAAGGCACCAAGACAAACCCAAAATAAAAGTAAAAGAAATTAATTATTTTAAAAATTGCAGAAGCTAGACATTCTCAAGAGAACAGACTCAATAATTTTAAGAATTCCAATTCGTTATTTAGAATCTACTTTTCCTCTTGTATTAATAAATAACGTTCTTAAAGATATTAAATTTCTTTTTCACTTTTCCTTTATTTTATCATTTAATAAAAAAAATATTTTTGTTCTCGCGGCGCGGCACGGGACAGACAAGAAATTTCGCGGCATGATAGTGTGCCTGTGGACACCCTTTGAGAATGATTACCGTGATAAGTCGAGTTAATGTTGAACAGGCATCCCAGAGGATTTCTCGGCGAACCTATTGTGACTTCATGCAGACGAAATGCATAATTATTCTTGAGCATGAAAGGGAAAGAGTATATAGATATAAACTTCTTGACAGAAGACGAAGATAAACACCCGACATAAAACTCACAAGAAGTAAAAATAAAAACTCTTCTTAAAATCTTTCTTTTCTGTGAGATCGGCGCCAAATCAATTACTATAACAGACAATTAAAATGTATTAACCCACATTGCTTAGCGCGTTACAACCACAAGTAATTGTTTTAGTTGTAAATTGTGTTCCGAACCCCTACAAAAGATCGAAATTGAAAAATATAAGCATTTTCCATTACATTTCAGTGTGTTATTATGTCGGTTTGACTTGTCTTTTCTGAGAAGTTTTTTTTAAACGTTTTTGTGCGTTTACATTCTCAAACCCAGCTGGGGGGAAATCCTCCCCCCCCCCCTTCCTTATGCCGCCTGTGCTAAAACGGTTGTTTCGCGTTGGCAGTGATTGCCAAAAAAGAAAACGATTGATTCAACCAGGACTAATAGAAGTGTGGGGTAGGTCATGGTCCAACAAACCCCTACAACTTATGTGAGATGCTGAATAACATACTGGGCCGCCTTTATTGTCGGAAGGTTTCTCAAGAAACGGAGACAGATTCCCCAGGTTCGAATTATAACTTTCAATTTACCATGCTTCCTTTGTGGTGGATGGAAAGTGAACAATCTCTCTCTCTCTCTCCCTCTACCGTAGCCATGCCTTGCGTGAAGGGATGGGGGAGAATGCCACAGCAGAACAACGCAATAAAATAAAACTTGGAGCAAATGATCAAATGTGGGCAGGAAAAAGAAGTGTGTTGAATTAATGTCAACACTCACAGAAACCTCGTGCTTCTGCTATTTCACGCTTCATCCATTATTCTAAAAGAATGTTATTCACTTTCTATTTCATTGTTATGTCTCATTTTGAGTAAAGGCAATGTTCCGTCGGTTTTTCTTTGAAAAAGAAGCTGCTATTCACCAATATAAGTTTCTCTTTTACGCATAAGGGAAAGGGAGAAGTTCTTTGTCAATAGTAAGTTTCGTTATGCCAAACGATTAAAAAAAAGATTTCCGGAATAAATTTTTAGGAAAGAGCAATACCTGCTGTTGTGCTTGAGAAAGAGGGAGGCTATGTATGTGTACCTAAACCCCTATTTTTGTCATTTTATGCTGTTACGCAAATTTCCAGTTTCCTTCGACATTTTCATTTCCCTGAAGGAAGTATGCGGTTACAACTACACTACAAAAGAAGAGTGGAAGGAGGAGGGAGTGGAAGAAAAGAGGAACCACACCTTTTATTTCAGTATCGGCTTTTAACAAAGATCCACTGATGAAAAATAAACTGGAGGTTCCTTTTCAACATGTCTTCCTCGAAAATCGAATTCGGACTCGGACTGTCCGAATTCGGACTTTCTATTCGAACTCGGACCGTCCAAAATCGGGCTCGGACTGTCCGGACATTTAATCGGAGTCGGACTCTAAAATGTCCGGACTTCGGACAGTCCGAGTCCGACGGACAACCCTAACCACCACCCGTTGCAGCCGATATTTTTGGACCTGTAAATAATTTTCTACATGCCATGTTTTCACAAGTCGATGTATACTTGAATGATAAAATCGTTTCATCTTCGAATGGAACCTATCCCTACCGTTCCTATTTTGAAACAAGTCTCAACTACGGGGAAGATGCTACCAATACTCATTTGAAAACGGGTTTATGGTATAAGGATACGGCGGGACAGTTTGATACGTTAACAAACGACAATGTTGGATTTCAAGAACGTAGTGCAATGATTGCAGGCAGTGCCTCTATTGAAATGCTTGGTCGTGTTTACACTGATATTACAACCCTTAATCGTATTCTTCCCAATAAAGTTAACATGCAAGTCAAACTTAGTCGTAGTAAAGATGCATTCTGTCTTATGGCAGGACAACAATCTGATTTCAAACTTCATTTGGAGGAAGTCATACTGTATGCACGTCGTTTGGAAATATCTGCTGATGTATCTCTTCAATTAAATCAATATATGCTTCAGGATACTGCTAAACTTCCACTGACACGTGTAGAAACACGTGTTCATACTATTCCTCAAAATGTATCTACTTTTAATTTGGACAATTTATTTTTAGGAAAAATACCTAAAGGTCTTGTTATTGGTTTTGGTTCAAATACTGCCTTTAATGGACAATACAATGAAAATCCTTTCCAATTTCAACATTTTAATCTCAACAAACTTCAAGTGCAGGTTAGTTCTAAATTTTATCCACCTTCTCCCTTGACTCCTGATTTTGCAAACAATTTGTTTATTCCAAGTTACCATACTTTAATTTCCGGAACTGGTATATTTCATCAAAATGCAGGGCATACCATTTCACCTGAAGAATATCCTAATGGCTAAACGCTGTATGCTTTTATTTTGTCGAATACTAATACATTAGACGATTCTACATTTAATGTCGTCAAAGATTCACCTGTAAATTTTAAAATGGGGTTCAGCAAAAATTTTGAACATTCCATTACTTGTGTAGTTTATGCACAATTTGATTCATTAATTCAGATAGATAAAGACCGAAACATTTATACGGATAATATGGTATAATTAATCAATTTGGCGTTGAATACCATAAATTTTGTGTCGTTATTATTATTATTTAAGTAGTCTCAAAATATGTATATAAGGTGAAAGTAAATTCTTGTTTACATCAGTGTAATAACAACAGTATGAGGGCAATCATGTACTTTTTAGTGTTTTTATCAAGCTGGTGACAATGACCTTATCGTCAACGAGTTGGCCATTGGCAATCCTGATCTCAATACTGCACGTACTTGGATTTTTAAACAACCCTATAGCAGTGAAGACTTACCACTAACACTTCAATTGGACAACGAGTACCTGTCCACAAACATCTATGGATTACAATGGTCAGAAGGTGACGTAGCATACAACAATTTGCAGCAAGTCCATGTAAACTATACAAAACATATTGATGTTCTGTACGTCCATGGTCGCCACAGACAACACTTTTTGGAACGACTCCTGGGACGAAGTGTATTAAATCTAGAACATTTGAACTGTCCGAAATAAAATAAATTAATTTTTCCTGCAAGTCATTGTGGTCATTACCAACATCAGTTCCATACATTCCGATGTGCATTTTATGAAGCGCAATGTTGTAGTAAATTTCTCACCTACCATGATTTGTCACGATATGTAAGTCATGAACCAAAAAGCATATATAATCCAACTCCCATTACTCCAAGTCCCAGTGTACTTGAATATGAGGATGTAGACTGTAATTCAAAGTGACTATGTGGACGATCAAATGTTAAGTGTTGTGTTGCATGACTGTGTTATAAGTTCCATATTGACTGGCATATATGAATTAAATCACTTACCTGTAACAGTGAAGGCACCTGCTGCAATAATCATTAATTTAAGTCCGTCATATCAGCAAGGAACACACTTGACATGTAACTATATAAATAAAAATCGACGAGCCTTTTATTTTGATAGTCTTGGCCGCAATCCACCAAAACCAATAGTGCAATCTCTTCAACGTAATTCTTCAATTTATCATGTAAATAAAGTTCAAAACCAAGCTGACAATTCCGTTCTATGTGGTTTATTCTGTATCATATATATTTATTATAAAGTTTGAAATGTAAATATCTTTTCAAAATTTTCAAAAAACAACTTACAACGAAATGATCAACTGGTACTGAACTTGGTCAACAAAATGTTGAAAGCAAACAAAAAATGTAAATAGTTTTTTTCTTTTTAAATATTTATCATATGTAACTTATTAAAGAACAATTGTATAATCCATGTAGTAGTGTAGTTTAGATGTAATAAAAACCTTTTACCTCTTATTCGTTTGAATTTCATTTCATGAAATAAAAAATACACATTCTGGTACAATAGATTTATTATCTTTTCAAGTTACAATTTCATTGTGGATATTCCCTCAACGACTTTTAATGTTTGAAGTTTTAGCCAGTATTGTAACTGTATGCAATTCCGCAAAGCACATGCATACTCTTTCACCGGTTCATGAGACGTACATTTTAAAATGTCCTCTTTGAAATTCAGTTCACGTAAGGCAGGACATCCTTGGTCTTCTAAATTTACATTTTTTTCTAGTTGAAATACTTTTTCCAACAGCACCATTTTTTCATGACCCTTACAATAAAAGATGGATCCTATATCACATAATCGTGATATTATATGGCGAATGTGGGATACAGTATATCCATTGGCCGTATTCCACTGTAACCCATGCAAATTATGTGTGAGCCAATCTACTTGTGTTTGATATGCACCAGCTAAATCACAACGTTCGCAAGGTAATTTCAAAAGACTATGAAATATCAAGGTGGCATCACATGCAACTAAACAAAATTCTCTAATAATGTATTCCTTAGGGAAAATCTAAAACCTTTGAAAGTCAATGATGTACTTTCTTGCACTAAGTACGCGTGAACTAGTCAGAGTTTTGTTTTGTTTTACAATTACAGGTATAATTTGTGCATTGCATTCAGGGTCTCCAATAAATTGACAAATAGCATTATACAAGGTAGTTTTCAAAATATGTGAATGCCCCTGCTGTACAAAAAGTTGATAATAGTCTTTAAATAGTTCTGGATCGTTCAAATAACTTTGAATATAGTTTGCAATAACAAATCCGGTATTCCAAACGTACATGCAATTATGGGGTTGATGTAAATTACACTCAGCGCATTCAATAGGATTATTTTGTAAATACGTACTTACGGTGTTCACCACACACTTGTCCAAAATATATTCAGCAATACAGTATGTACACTGAGCCATAATATCCACTAAGAAAACACAATTCCAGTAAACACAATGTTCACTATACAGTTCCAGTAAATAGGATGGTCCACTACATAGTTCAAGTAAGTATGAGTCCAACAATTATAGTTCAAATGAATATAGTGTCCACTACACAGTTCAATGTCACTTGACAAACACTGTCTCTTACCAATATGGCGACGAGTGGCAATCTTTTTCCAGCAATGCTTCTCTCAACTTCCAAAGACAAGTTTTGATCAGGTGCTGTAATGCCCAATCCAAATTTTTTGCAAGGTTCACACCATCAGGATGAGATTCCAAGTACACAGCAAACAACTTCTGTTGAGCTTCCGGATTCTTTAAAATATCTGCTGCTTTGTTGTTTAACGATGATTGTGTTTCCTCCCAGGAAATTGGAATAAATGAAAAAAACATCCATACCCATGCAAGCATGATCACGTTGACTACCTTTTCCCTTAAAACATCCACAGCATATAAGATGGTTTCCGGGAGTCCAATCGTTAACAGCACGCCAAATGCATGCTTCGTCGATCCATCGAGAAGTACACTTACACGATGAAATAGTGGGTTTCACAGAGGCCTCGACTTCCTCTTCCGCTGTAACTAAGGCACTCTCGTCAATCTCTGCAAATGATACCATGGCTATCTTTTCACAAACTGACTTCCTTCCACTTCAACTTCTATAACAATATAACCCTTCAACCAATCATGTATGTTCACCATAAAAACAAGCTCACTGGATTACTACACGCAATTATTTTGCGCATTTTCCTTTCATTCGTTTCCCATGCGCATGAACCTTAGTCCTAGAATGTCGTTTAACCAAATAATTTTGCTCGTTAATGCCATTGTAGTATGCAATTTTATTCATCAATTATCATTATTCATATAATGTTACATTAATTTTCATATATACTCCGTTTCCTTGTACTAAAAAACTAATAAGAAGTACCTACACTTTTTAATATTGACGAGTACTTGAAGTTGCTTGCATTCATATTAATTATTAACAATAATAATTTCATTTCTTATTTCGTTTTGAAAATATTCATCTCTACCCTTTCTTCTTTTTTCTTGAACTAAATTATGGCTAGGCCGGAGGCCTTGAGTTTATTATATCCACTTGTGGTTTGGATCACAAATTAAAAATTTTTCTTCATTTTTTTTTCCTCTTTTCAAAACTCATTATTTCTTTCTATTTTTTTCATCGTCCAAAACGGAACAAGCCTGCAGGGCCAATGCGTTTCTCTCTTCCAAACGAGGTAAATGGGTGAGAAACAAAAGTCAACGGTTGAATTGAATTTTATTTTTTAATTAGCGAGCTGTCAAGTCCGGGAGTAAATTTGTGAAAAACAGTAATAAGTGATGATTAAAATATGCAAAGCACTATACGTTTGTCCGCTACGCGTACTAAAGACATTATTATAAAAATAGGTACAGCTACTGGAAAAATCCGTACATGTGCCCTGCTTTGAGATACCTACGCTAAATACCAACCTGAAAATAATAATGGGTAATTCCCTGTGCAAATCAAAACAAATAAACTAAACGAAAGAGAAACGTGTAATTAAAAACAAAAATCGGCTGTTTTAAGGAACAAAACAATATACGGTATATTTGTACCACATGAACCGGAAACTTACAATGAAGCCCGCTGATGGAAGCAATGATTAGCAAACTTCAACGAGAAAACCGGAAAAGTCCAAATATCAGGGTACCTCCCCCCAGTGGGAGACTAACCAAATATGAGGAAGATGAAAGAGATGTAACCAACAGAATATACTGCAAGTCTAGCAGCGAAGGGCACCTAGTCAGTACATGACTGGGTGACCACTGAACCAATTTGCCTAAGCTACCTAAAGACCTTAAGTAAAATCCAAATTAATTATCACAAAAATAATAATAACAGCCACAACCAACACACGTCTTAAACCGTATTCCACACAAACAGGAAAGGAAAAAAATACTACCTAATGGAAAATTAAAATCACAGACTCTGAGAAGAGTGGATACACATATGGGTCCGTGACCAAATAAATGAGCACAAGTAGCAGCACAAGACAAAATGGGGAATTAACCGGGAATACCGGTAAACCGCTGGAACAAAACCAGAATCCCAAAACGTTGATGCACTTACAGAACTACAAAAAGGGAACTGGGAGAACTCCTTTATTACATATACAAAGTAAGAGAGAATCCAGCAGGCTGGTGTGAACAGGGCTCCGGGTCTCGCATTACAATGAAACAAAACGCCCCGACGAATAAAAACCACTTATGGATCGCGCCGACCATTTCCCGACTACTAGTTGGTCAGGCCGATGTCGAGGTTGGTATTTGGCTTGTTGGCTCTTTACGCCGAAACATCGGTGCATCGAAACGTCCTGCACCCACCCACGAGGAAGCTATTGACTGACATTTCTGAGCAAAGGCTAGCACGCCGCGCGATTGATTTCTGTCGGATTCTGTTGGGCTTAGCAGAAGTACACAATACGCTGTTGAAGTCAACCTCATTTTCGAAGCGGTATCCTAGCAATCAGGTTGACTGACTTTATACACATAGAGTAGCACGTTTTAATAGTTATATTATGCCATTCAATATGACTAGATTCTTTCCGTTTGACTGCAGATATATATGCTTTAAGTAAACTTGTAAATTCTTCAGATTTGCAAAGAAAAAAATACATTAATGTTATGGACGAAGATGTGTAGTGTACTTACAATTCACTTTGTTTTATATTTGACAAATTCTATTTTGCTCTAGAAAATCCCTTTCTGTTAATATATATTGTAATGACATAACGTAATGTTAGTTGCATTCAAGGGAGCATGGAACAAAAAAAACTGCAAGCAACTGTTTGCAAAATTCTAACGAAACTGCAAATATCAGGCAAAAGTTATAGTGTTAATATAGATATATTATATGTTTATCTACAATGGTGCTTAAGTACTTTATATGGAATCCAGAAAATAATCCCGAGGACAGATTCCATGTTCTGAAATAAACTACAATGAATTCTGCTACTTATGTAACCGTGTTAGTTACATTACAACTGCTAATAGGCTATACTGGTGGAACAATATTAGCATTTGCAGTTCCTAATAATACATCAACCATTTTGAAACTAGTTGCCGATACTTACGGTTGTTACCGAAAGAAAGCTATGTTTCTTTTGGACTTCTCTATCCTTAACTCGTATGGGGTTTCTGACCATCTTCCGATTTTGGGTTTTCCGACCGATTGCGTGGGAGTTTTGACCGTTTATGTGCGTGGTGACCTTTTGTGTGGGCATTCAGACCATTTGTGTGAGGGTTCTGACCGTTTTCGCAGTTGGGAGTTCTGACAGTTTGTGTGGGTTTTCTGACCGTTGAGTAGTTTCTGACCATTTGTCTGGGGGTTCTGACAATGTGTGTGAGTGTGTGGGGGGGGGCTGACAATTGTGTGGGGCTTCTCACCGTTTTCACATTTGAGGATTCTGACCGTTAGTGTGGGAATTGTGACAGTTTGTATGGGGCTTCTGACCGTTTTTTGTTTTGGAGTTTTTGACCGTTGGGAGTTCTGACCTAACCCCGATGGAAAAGTTAATCATGTGTTCCATTGATGAAGGAATACAGGAGGAGGAGCATTCCGATTGATATACTAGAAAGGACCAACATGCGATATCTTATTTACGACAAAATAAAATGAGTTTTTTTTTACTGAAATGATGATATACGGTATATAATGCATTGCTCTATGTCCCAAACATTGTGAAATAACACAATTTAATGAAACTTAAAAAAAAAAAAAACAATTTCGAGTCCTCCTTAAGGCTAGCCGTAGAATAATACTGCAACTTTTCACAAAAGAGATTGTTTAATCATTTTTGGATATGTTGCATGGTTCTATCTGCTAAACCTAAAAATACGAAAAGAATGGTGATACAGTATGGTTACTTTAATATTCTAGAGAATTTTTATTTCTTTAAATACTTTTCTTTAGTTAACTTTGTTTACTTTCATAACTTTGAATATTATCTTTATTTATAGTTAGATATTGAGCATTCTTGGATAAGTTGCGTTGCTCTATGCCCCGAATACTGTGAAATAACGAAATTTGATGTAATTTTAAAACAAAATTCGACCCTCTCCAAGACAAGAGGGTTTGGATCTCAGAAATTTTACAGTGACCTTTAATTAAAAGATATTTTGATCATTTTTGAATAAGCTGCATTGTTCTACGTCCCAAACATTGTGAAATAACGAAATTTGATGAAACCTCTTTTTTTTCTATTTCGAGTCCTCCTTAAAGCTAGGCGTAGAGTACCGCAACTTTTGAAAAAAGAGATTTTTTAATCATTTTTGCATATGTTGTATGGAGCAATCTGCTAAACTTAAAAAACGAGAAAAAGTTGATATAACGTTTCAGACAAAGGCTAGGACAAGTACAGAATCGATGGGTCGTTAACTGCAATATGTCATCGATGTAGCGTAGTGTCATCGATATAACTTCGTGGTGTCCTCAAAACATTCAACGTTAACTCATTGGCCGACATCTGTCTTACAACGATGATTTTTTTGGACAGCGACGTAAGACAATACAATATTCTATGGTTACATACTAATTTTTGTTTACATACTTTTCTTTCGTTCCATATATATAGTGAAATCTTCTTGCTTCGTTAGTTTCCCGACAAGATACAATGATGGTATTTTGCACGATCATTCTGACTAATGTTCATTCGCAAGGAAATACAAGTCAAATGTGGGAATTTCATAAAGTTAAACATCTTGCTCGAAACTACCCAGTATTTTCCATGCGTTGGGGGCAATATATCTTTTTTTTTTTTTTTTTTTTTTTTTGCAAACACGGTTTGAATCATCAAGATCATAGTGTCCGCTGTCATGATTTAAAGTACAAGTCAATCTAACAACAGAGCTGATGTGTACTAGACCAACGCATTCGGGAGGTCCTGGGTTCGATACCAGCGGCTTGACTGGGGTGTTTCCTCAGTCGCACCAGGAAAAATGCCGGGATAACACCTTCCATGTAGGCCCTGACTCACTCTTTTTGTATTCCTGACTGTCTGTCGTTGGAAAATTTTCATTTCAACTTTGATTAGTATGTTTAAATATGGTGACGACATCACTTTCGGAAATATATTTTCATGTGGTGAATTTTATTTGAATAGGTAGTAGAGCGTTGTCTTATCATTCGAGAGGTCCTAGGTTCGATCCCCGCGGCGGACCATCTTGACTGGGGTCTTCCTCAATGGCACACAGTTCAACATAGACCCTGATCCTCTTCACCTTCCAGAATCATTTCCTATCCCGGATTGAGCCTTAGATACTTCAAGGCCTTCAAGTAAAATTCAAAATCATGATTTTTTGCCCCTAAAGCTACCAGACTGTATGAAATTATGTGTGGTTGGTTGCATAACAAAATGTTCTTCACTGATCCAGTACTCGAAGCTATCAAACGTGACATTTTTTTTTTCGGTCAATAAGCTTCATAGTGTCCTGAAATCGTGTCAAGTTAATTTCACCCATTTCCCAACGATTTTGCACAGTGACGTAAGTAGGGTTACAATAAAATTCTCCATGGCTACATACTAATTTTTGTTTACAAACTGTTTTCTCGTTCCGTATGTGTACTCAAATCTTGCAACGTTAGTTGAACTCATTTCCCGACAAGATATGCAATGATGAAATTTTGCACAGCTACGTCAGTCGGATGACAATTCAATATTCCATGATTACATACTAATTTTTGTTTACAGACTTTTCTTTCGTTCCGTGTGTGTTCTCAAATCTTGAAACGTGAATGTGACACATTTCCCGTCATCATACAAGGATGAAATCTTGAATAATGCCATACAAGATAAATGTACCTTAAACGTAGGCACCTTAAAGCCGTAAAGATAAAAATTTTGCTCGAAACTACCCAGGATCGTCGTCAAGCTCTTCTTTCATAGTTGGAGATAGAGGAATGAAGCTCGTCTAGGACATGACGGAAATGGTTTGTTCATGTAGTATCGAGAGGTGAGTTTGAACGATCCTGACTAATGTTGTTTTTCATCCAGCAGCAGCGTTACACGTGAAACCGTAGTTCGAAATTGCTCAGAAAAGGTCATATATCGAATTTGTTGCATTCTCACGTCTATATGCATATGGTCCCGTCTACAAACATAGTCCTGTAGTATCAATGTCATTTTCGAGCACATGCCTTTCTTGCTTCATCACTTCGGGGGGTAGATAAATCACTTAACATGTCTTTTGGAAGAAGCATTGTTTGGAGAATGGTTATAGTAGATGCTATGGTACAATTCGTTTGACTGATATTCTTTAATTGCAAAAAAGTAAAATGTTTAAACACTATATTTCAACGTATCAAGAAAATATATTTCGACTCACCTTGTAGTTGAAGTTCTGATCTTGTACACTGGTTGGAAGCACAGTATACCACACATTATATTGGACATATCCATTTTTTCAAGATGGCGTCGAAAAATGCTAATTTGTAGAAACCATGGAAATGCAACAACAATGAAAGAAAATAAATATTTCAATGTTAACGGATTGGGGTTTGAATGACATTGGTCACTACTAAATATATCCTTGAAAATGATGATGGAACAGTTGATCATGTGTTCCATTGCGGTAGGAATACAGGAGGAGGAGGAGGAGTAGATTCTGTTTGATATACTAAAAAGCACCAAGATACGATGTTTTATTTACTACAAAATAAAATGACTTTTTTTTTTACTGAAATAATGATATATATGTTTCAATATTGAAATCTTGAGAGATTGTGAAACCAAGAAGAGGCAAATGACGGAATAGTACATTAAACCCAGACCGTGACACATCTGGACCTGCATGCCTAAAAGTAATAAAGTTAAAACAGTTAAAGCTCGAAACTACCCAGCATCGTCCATGATTATGTATGTATTTTTAAAGCTTATTTGTCACATAGGACAAGAGATTGGAATGGAGAAGATAGCAGCCGTGTCCTTTCAGAAAGTAGGTATAGTTGTGAGACATGAACTCCTTCCCTATGCACTTGTGTGTTTTGGGTTAAATAGATGGAGAGAGAGAGAGATAGGGGGGAGAGATAGAGAGAGAGAGAGTGATGGTCCTTCTAGAAGGTAACTGTTTTCGCTAAGGTTTCCTAGGAGATGACGGAAGGAACGGTTTGCTCATGTAGCATTCGAGAGGTCCTAGGTTCGATCTCAGCGGTCGCCGACCATCTTGACCGAAGTGTTTCCAGGGGTCTTCCTCAGTCCCACCAGGCAAATGCACCGTCATCATAGGTCCTGGCCGACACCTTTCCTAATCATTTCTCCTCTCGTATCCCGGTCTCCTATCACCTATGTGTGGTAGGTTGCATAACAAAAAGCATTTTGACTGATCCAAGCACAACTGGCTGGTGTCGTCCAAAAAATGGAAGGTGTTCGTGGTGTCCTCAAAATATTCAACGTTAATGATACTCATTTCCCGACATCTTACAACGATGAAATTTTACACAGTGACGTAAGTCGGGTTACAATACAATATTCTATACTAATTTTTGCTTACAAACTTTTCTTTCGTTCTGTATATATATATATATATATAGTTAAATCTTCTTGCTTCGTCAGTTGAACGCATTTACCAACAAGATACAATCATGATATTTTGCATGATCATTCTGACTAATGTTCATTCGCAAGGTAATAGAAGACCAATGTAGGTGATGGATGACCCACTCAGCATATCTTGTTTTGAAAATACGGTGGTTTGAAATGTCAAGATCATATTGGCCGCTGTCATGATTTACAGCACAAGTCGATCTAACTACAAATCTGCTGTGTACAGCAATGGCGTCGCATTCGGAAGTTCCTGGTTTTGATTACAGGTTCGATCCCATCTTTACTGAATAGTTTCTCAGTCGCACCATTCAAATGCCGGCATGACAGTGGTCTTTCCGTCTGACGATTTAGCGAAGTCGGTAAGACGCTCGACTTCTGAGCAACCCATATTCAAATCTAGCTGTAGCCATAACTTTTTTATTCCAGTACCATAATCAACGTCTTGTGTTGTGTTGATTTAACACACAAAAGTGGTAGTCACGCTGGGACACCGCATCGTGTTGAATTCACACAACTATTTTTTACATGGTATATATTGTTGCATTAACGTACCATTAATAACATTTTACGAAGGTAGATATGATAGTATAATGTTCAGAGCTTGCAGTGGTTAAACCGATATATATGTGATTACCTTCAGTTGAGAATATTTTAGAAGTACGGTATAAGCAAAGGACAATCTGAATATGTAGCAAAAATTGTCTGTAAGTTTAACTGTTTTGCTGTATCACTACCTATGTTAGATTTTAACACACATCAGTGCCACAACAGATCAAATTAATTTTGGACTAGATGTTTATATAAAATCAGAACAACATTGTTGTGGATTTTTTAAAAGTTGTGTTGTTATATTGATATCTGGTTGTATAAGTTTGTGCGGAATATGAAACATTGCCTGCTCAATAAAAACATTTTTCGGACGATCATAAAAAAGCATTGTAAAACAATAAAAACATATTTGAATATGAAACGAATGTATGACGCTTCATTGGAAAGAAATGTTGTAATTAGAAAAGTAACCTTGCTGACCTCTAACATACAAACATACATTAGTGTGTTCCAAATAATTTAACAAGAGGCTCGCAGGTTCGTTCCGAAGTCACTAAATGTACGAACAAAAGTAACTCTGGAACGCAGGGGTCAATTTCAACCAAACTTGGTACAAATCACCTAAAACCTGGAAAGAGATACTGTGGGATAAGACACCCCTAGGGGAAGGGGAGACGTGTAAATAGATCATGATTGTCAGATATATTCTCACAGGCTGACCAACCCACACCACAATGTAGTTTGCTGGGTTGACAACCTCCAAGTGGGAAAATTCGGCATCAATTCAAGAGCAATCTTAGTTTTTCGATTCGACACCCCACCGTGGATGAGAGAGTGAAAAAAACTCTGGACATTGCTCCGACGGGTAATCGGCCAGTGTATTCATACAAGGAAAATATTTCAAGATTTTTTTTTCTCAGAATACACTTTTTTAAAAATTGTTTTAGTCATATTACGCAAACATGGCATAGAATTCGGAAAATGTTTTGAAATTCATCCTGATGGATCTATTTATAAAGCTATTTTGAAAGCATTTTTCTGCCGTATTGGTAAGGATATTTCAAACTAAAATATTGACACTTTTCATGTAATAAAATCAAAGGTTACATACCCCCCCCCCCCCGCACACACTTTTGTATCAACTGAAAATAGTTAAAATTTGAGTTTCGTCTCTTTCTTGTATGAAGTGTTAAGAATGTAGAAGTTCTTTTTGATTAAATGAAATTAATAAAATATCACTCAGAGTAATATACCCCATGTATAGCATTACTATTGAAAACCAAAGAGAAAAATGGAACATTCGTTAGGTTTAATCGTTCCAATTTTTAAGTAAAAAGTTATTGATAAAGAAAGACGAAGCGTATAGAGATTCAAATACTGTTATATATTGCACGTCTCGTAACACAAATCTCAGTAAGTGTATGTGTATTGTTTCATAAGGTCTAGAAACAGTTATATTCCCGTATTATAACTTCACTAAAGTTATGAATTTAATATACAATGTTTTCCCTAGAGGCCAGGTTGCTATTTTTGTACGAAGTAATTTAACATTTATGTAAACCACATAATTAATTCCCTTCTTGCATCTATTTTGTTGGTTATAAACCTCACAAATTAAAAAACACATGTTGTTACAGGTAATTTTAATTAGCATTGAAATCCTCATAGAATAAGTTACCAAAGCTACCTTAAACTGTATAGAGATTCTACTCCGCTACAAATATTAGCACATGACGTCACATGTTGTTTGACTAAAGATAGCCCCATCATTGGGATAATTTTTGTCCTATTCATCATATGCATGTTTTAGATACACGCCACTAGATGTTGTCCTAGGGCTGCCACCCATCTTCCGATTGTCCCGTGTTCTGATTCAATGTTCGTCGGTATGCACATTGTAACTATTTTCAACGTTCAGTTAAAACATAAAGAACATTTTATTCTATGATATTTTAAATAATGTAGGCATCAAACTACAATTATTTATAGGAAACATATAAATATATGTTTATTCTTTTTTACATTTGTTGAGTCTTTCAACAAACGATGGTAAAGTAATTCTTTGCAAACTAATTTATGCTTCAATGTGTACTCTTAAGATCTAAAGCAGAAGGTCAGTGCTGTTACCGACCATAACATTCATTTTATCCTTATCCTTAAGCACAAGGTGATGCCCATTTGTAGAGTCTTAAGAACAAGGTGGCACCCGCATGTAGAATTTTGGTAAATATTTCCTTTTTAATTACTTACCCCTGCATGTATATCACTTGTTTGTTACTTTGAAAAGTTATTTATTTATTTATTATTAATTTTCAGATACAGCTGGAGTTTCCATTTTAGACGGAAACAAAATAACATTGCAACAAACTAAATAACCTTACTACAAACTAAATAACATTACTACAAACTAAATAACATGAAATTAAATTTTAAACAACACATAACACAATATTTGATATCAATAACATGACGATTATAATACACAAAACGAATAACTCAGATATTGGTATTTAGCGTTCGATGGAAAGTGTTTTCAGATTCGAAAATATCAATATTTGAATCAAGATTATTGTACATAATTACTAGTCTATGGAATAAGAAGCGCTGCAGTATACTTAGCCTAGGCGTGGTATAATGAAGGACGTTATTATTTCTGGTTATTCGCAAGGGAACACGGAAGTAAAATTTAAGTATCAACTCTCCAGTTCTAAGATTTCCGTTAAGTATCTTGTATAAGTACATCAAATCTGCCAGCTTGCGACGAGAAGAGGGAACGTGGAGATCAAGAACGGATTATTATCTGGTTTGCTTAAGCTACGTACTGATGGTGTTCTTTTTATTATAGCAAGAAAAATGTTCAGAACAGAATCAATATGAAATAGATTAGAAATACTAGCCATGTTCCAAATTGGGGAGCAATGTTCAATTTTAGGGGAGATGAAGGTTTTGTAGAACATACTCAATGAATGAAAGTCCTTAATTTCTGTAAATCTATAGAAAAGACCAAGTACGCGCATAGAACTCTTTGTTATACAAGTCACGTGATCAGCAAACAGAAGTTTTTCGTCAAATACCACTCCAAGGTCCTTTTGAGAAGAAACTTTAGCAATAGGATTATTTTCAATGATATAGGCAGATGAGATTGTATTCTTCTCTAAAGAAATAGTAAGAAAAATATATTTTCAGTTGTTTTCTCTTAAAGTTCCACGCATTACACCAGTCCAAGATGTCAGAGATGGAGTTTTGCAGATCAGCAACATCCTGTAATGATCTGATTTCTCGAAATAATTTACAGTCGTCAGCAAAAAGAAGAATTTTGGTTTAAGATGACGAGAGATAAGATGGAAGATCGTCCATATATAGAAGGAAAAGGAGGGGGCCTAAAACACTATCCTGAGGTGTACCAGAGAGAACGGAAACAAAATTAGAAGATGATACAGATAGAACAACACGTTGTTCGCGGCCAGTGAGCAATAATGAAAGGAAGTTACCATGGGTATAGAATGGGTGAGTTAATTTATGAAGAAGAAGATTACAATCAATTCTATCGAAAGCCTTACTAAGATCTAGATAGATGACATCAAGTTGTATGTTATTGGACAGGGATTGGGTAGCATCAGAGTGTAACAAGGGCAGATCGATAAGAGTGGAACTACCAGGAAGAAAGCCTGTTGAGCAGAGTCTAGATAGAGTGAGACAAAATTATATAATATATATTTGATGATTGTTTCACACAACACAAACAAAATAGATAAAAGAAAAATGGGTCTGTATGAAGAGACATGGGTCTTATCGCCAGATTTTAGAATGGGTATAATAATTGTACCCATTCGAAGAAGAAGGAAATACACCTTCGGCAAAACACCTATTTAAAATACGAGAAAAGGGGTAAGCCAATGATCCAGCAGTATTATGTTAAAAATAGCACTAATGTTATCAGAACGGGAGAACGATTTAGAGATAAAGAAGAAAGCAGATATTTTATCTCATCAGATGATGTACTTAATGACGACAGTGAATGTGAACAGATCGGTTGAAGCTGAGGAGGTGGCAAAGGAGGAGATTGGACACAGAAATTGTTAGAGAAGTATTCATTCAATAGATGTACCCTCTTTTCACCAGCAGCTGTAGCCAAATCGTAATTTAACTCTGCCGGAACACAGACTGACACCTTCTTGAGTTTATGAGGGACCAAAATCTCTTAGGATTGGTAGATATTTCAGATGTCACCTCGTTTATATAATGTTGACACTTTGCCCTAAACAATTTCTTGGAGGAGCGCCTGATCTGGGAGAAAGAGCTATAAGTATGTGCATTAGGATGTTGCTTCCAAAGCTCCCATGCATGTGTTTTCTTTTTCAAAAATAGACCGCGCTTATGTATCAAACCAGGGAGGATATTTATAGGATCGGAATTTCTTTCCAGGAACAAAGTCTTCACAGGTAGCATGAATTACATCTGTGAACAAATCAATCGCTTCATTTACAGTTACGTTTTCAAGTATACACTATGGTAAAAGAGAAAGAGCGCGGTTAATATCGTTCCAACGAGTTTTTTCCAAAGAGGAATGTGCTGCCTTGGAGTGAAAGGAGGAGCTTTCAATTAGAGATATAGTGATAGTGCATTTATTACATGTGGGTAACACCTAGTCCAAAATTATATTGCCCCTTGTATTGTGCATATTGTATTGGAAAAGTCCAAGACCATGTATAAAATTTTTCATGAACCAAGCTTCTTTATTCACTGTGGGAACCCCCGTTTTTATACTTGACCACACCATGTGCATATGAAAATCTCCGAACAATAACACATCACCCTCTGATTGTGAAGCTAATGCTGAATCTCTGCAGGCCATTAACAGTTCCATGGGACTATTTTTATGTGGACGGTAGAAAGAACCAATTAGTAATTTTTGCTTGGAATAAGACGCACTTCAGCCCAAACAATTTCAAAGTCAATTTTCAGATCTTCTCTCATTTTACTAGGCCACTTAAAGTTAATACGCACTGTTACACCACCTGCTCGGCTTCCACGATCACTTCTATATACATTAAAACGCTGGGAAAGGTATTTCTGCACTAGATATCTTTACATTTAACCAAGTCTCACTAAAAATAACACAGTCGTAGAGTAGAAACTCTGGTAAATGAATTGGACAATCTGCTAATTTGTTGTTTACAGACTGAATATTTTGGTAATAACATTTAAAAATTAATTCATTATTATGCTTATTGTGAACTGGACTGGGATTGAAATGCACGTCTCCACACAGTAAAATCATAAATAAGAGTTTGCGCAAGTTTAATTTTTTCTTCACATTTTTACCCTGTACATTGTCTTTCGAGAAATTCGTGTTAAGAGCTAGATTGGAAGCATAAACACCTGGTATGATTGTAATTGGGCAGAAGACAAAAATCCTATTGCTGTATAATTAGTTATAGTCGGATATAATGGCCAATGCCAGAATTTTGCTGTGTAAGAGCCAATTCAAGCACAATATGACAAGTAATATTGTTGATGGAAGAATGCACTTTCTGAGATCTTCTACTTCGTTCATATTGTATCTCTTCTTCTTGAGTGAGAGAAAAGCCCTAGCCAAGAATATAATCTTTAACAACTGCTCCAAAAATGAACATGGCTCGTACGTTTGAGTTTGAGACGTGAATGATATATTCAGTTTTATCTAATTAATGTATTTGCACACACTTCACCATCGATAAATCAATTTGGGAGCGAGCCCGTCAACATGGGAGTTTCCAACCCTGCCTGCACTCCCCCTAATAGCAATGCAAGCTTGCAGCAGGCTTGCACAAGCTTGCATTTGCAAGGCTGCAGGCTTGACGCAAGCTTGCACTCCAATGCTGTAGACCTACAGCAAGCCTGCTGCAAGCTTGCCAGTTCTTACTTTGCAAGCTTGCTGCAAGCTTACCATCTTCACCAAATGTAAGGCTAGCCTTGAATTTGCCTTATTTCATAAGCTTGCTGCAGGCTTACAATCTATACCTAGTGTAAGGCTAGCCTTGAATTTGCCTTTCATAAGCTTGCTGCAAGCTTACAATCTATACCTAATGTAAGGCTAGCCTTGAATTTGCCTTTCATAAGCTTGCTGCAAGCTTACTATCTATACCTAATGCAAGGCTAGCCTTGAATTTGCCTTATTTCATAAGCTTGCTGGAACGTCACTATCTATACCTAATGTAAGGCTTGCCTTGCAATTTCCTTATTTCATAAGCTTGCTTTGGAAGGCTGTAGGTCTACAGCAAGCCTAACGTAAGGGTAGCCTTTAATTTGCCTTAGTTTATAAGCTTACCGTAAGCTTAAATAGACCTACTGCAAGCTTGCCGCAGGCTTACATTTTATACCTATTATAAGGCTAGCCTTGCATTTGCCTTATTTTCCAAGCTCTCTGCACGTTGAAAAAGCACAGAAAAATTGTTGCCATTTTAGTGGGAAACTGAACCTTGTTGTCAGACTGCCGATCAGGTTCTCTACCAATTGATCGAGCTACCAATCGACTAAATTCTGTGCATATTACCTTTTCCTGTGGCCTCAACTGAACTAGCCAAATTCGTGCTATCGACACCCATGACTTTTTCAGCTGAGGCAAACGTCACATGGGCAGAATTTGATTATGTTACCTGTTGACGTAATTGGTAGGTTACTCCACCGGCGATCGAGAAACAGAGGCCCAATTCCTCGCTAGAATGGCGGACAAATTGTCTGCATTTTTTCAGTTTGTATCCACATAAGCTATTTGTGTAAAATAGATTACCAATCCTCCTGTAACTCTTTGAGCTTTTCAAATGAAAATTTTAAATATGTGTATTAAATTATTTACTTACAAACACTTTTGGAAAATTTGTAATATTTCATAAAATGTTCGTAAGCTTAAGCGGTTCAAGTTTAGTTTTTTTTTTTTTTGTCTTTATGGAAGGACTTTAAAATTTCCCCAATTCTCCGGATGTACTAGAGAGTTATTTTCCTGCAAGCGGTGATTTTGAATTTGATTTCGAGATGACTTCTCCGAGGAACATTACTGCACTTCTCAATGTATCGGATAAACTTTATTGCAAGTTTATGAACACTATCTACCCACAATTCACCTAACTTAAAAAAAGGCACCTTCCAGAAATGTTTAAGGGTCATACATAAACATCTCTTCGCTTTAGCAACTTAATATTATTCCAAAATGAAGACACGTGCATGCAGAGGAGAAAATGGAAAAACATCAGTGGACGGCTTCATAATTCTACAATTATATGAAAGCGAAACTTAACAATTTTGGATACGGATGAAGTATGATAACGTTCCCTGAGTTCCACACAATAAGCCTCCATTTTATTTTGTAAATCCATTTCCACCGCTGAATACACGTAGCTAATTTTCAGTCAGCTAATGTGTATAGAACTACTGAATTATAACCTATGTCAATATATTGATGATTGAGAGAATTTGAAACACAAAACTGTAATTTGTTAATATTTAATAACTCCCCAAAACTTTTACAAGTACAAATATGATTAATTATTTTCCCAGAAAATAGAAAAGTACGTCAGAAAGGAACTTTATTCTCCTTTAGTTTTTGTCTCCATAGTTATTTGCCTGGTTTATTTTTTATTGCACTTTCTTTTCTCCACTGAAAGCCTTCTGCAGGTTTGTAGGTTATATCACAACTCAACGACACTGTAAAACTATCCAGATATCAGTATATTTTAATCCATAAGATGGATAAATATTTAACTTTCTGCTGAGGAACAAAATAAATTATAAACATGTCTATACGATAATGTTATTTTTAACTTCTCTTTAGCACTGAGTTGTCTGATAGTACGGTAAAAAGTATATTGTCTTGGCGAACGATCCGGAGTATCGTGTAATCTTGAATGTTGGAGCCTTATGCTTTTAAAAGTAAACACTACGCAATGCTTCACCGCCATCTTGTCTTAAGATATATTGTAAAGGAAATAGTCCTAGTAACTCAACGTCCACAAAACTGAGTCGGCATCCTAATCCATTGGTTTTCAGCAATTTAGCATTCTGAAATTAATAAAAAAAAGTCTTATACATCTACACAATAACGAAATTAATATGGCAATAGTCTAGGACACGTACTAAAGCAGATATAAGGTCTAGTGACTCATGTTTGTCCCATAGTGTGTGTCTTTTTTTTTTTCTACAGTGGGTTCCATTATATGCATAAGTCTAACAAGCGTATGTTACTATTTGCAGGACCTTGTTTCTACTTGAGTGCATGTTCTATATTACTAGTTGATATTATTTCGGTGTGCAGCTAGTTAAATATAATAGAGAATAATGTTTTTGAAATCACATTCTACAACAACGACTTTTAAGATCCGTATCGCGAAATCTTTTTGCCAATTCACGGCAAATTAATGCATCTAGTATTTTCTTTCTATTTTGTAAAGCTTGATAGTCCAAAACAGAATCTTGGCTTTTAGACTTATTGTCAAAAACAGCTAAAACGTGAAGATAATTTAGGGTGGCCAAATTTTTTGCCATAAATTCAGAGATTTAGTCGAAAAAAAAAACCTTGCACATATTTAACGGCGCGGCATCTCACCAACAAATTTAATGAAAGGACAATATTAAACAAAACAATTAATTTACATTACTATGCAGGTCATTCTATAGAACAAAAGTCTGCATGTTTCCTAGTATGTATCTTTCTGTTAATTCTGCAGAATAAGCAGTTAAGAAGAGCAAAGTTTAAGAACTCTTGAAATGCCGTATTTCTGATTCATTGCTACCGTTAAATTTGAATAAATTAGTTTTAAGCGATTTTAACTTGCTTTGACTTCCTGATTAGTCCATTTATTGCTCATCAGTTGGCAAAATGGATTCTCCTTAACACAAATCCCGTACCTCTGTACCTGTCCACTACCTTTCCTACCATGTGAAAACGCTTTCGCGAAATGTTACCGCTTTTCTTTTGTGTTTGTGATGTTCTTGGTACTCTAACATGTAAGTACCTTTTTCACTGTCATTTTTTACCATCTTCTATATATAAATCACAGCCATATTCAATCCACTAGTGGATGATGCCTCTCCCCGAAGGGAGGAGTTGTTCTACTGCTCCCACGCTGACCAGACGGGTTGGGAGAGGAGAGCCGAAGCTCTCAGTGTGATCGCCACTGCATTTTATTCACAGCATTTTATCCCCAATTGTCCTCACGATGCTGGGTCAACACCGAAATTTTTGAGCCCCCACCGGGAATCGAACCTGGGACCGCTCGCACTGAAGTCGAGCGCGCTACGGACTAGGCTACGCAGGAGCTCCTATATATGACCACACTGCTGGTCTAGTGGTTACCATCGTTGTTGACTGCTGATCGTTGGGCCCCAGGTTCGATTCCCGGTTCTGGCAAGGGATTTTTTTTTTGCCAAAAAGAGAGTCTGGAACGCTGCCCATCCAGAATTGTGACACAATTGTGGAGCTGCTGTGAATAAAAAAACAGTGACGATCAAAGTTCAGAGCTTCGGCTCTCCTCTTCCAACAGGTCTGGTCAGCGTGGGAGCAGTAGACCAAGTCCTCCCTCCTGAAGAGGCCTCATCCAGTAGTGAATTGAATATGGCTATGCATTATTATATATTGAGTCTCTATTAACCGAATCCGAAAGGAACTAGAAGTAAAATCTTGATTTTAGCAATTTGCAGCTGTTGTATTTGATTTATACGCTTAATTATGAAAGAATTATTTTAGAAATACTTGCAATGTTCAATAAAAAGACAGTAATTTTATAATACGTTATATTTAATCTAAATTTAAATACAGTACAATGCGAAGCGAGTACTTTCATGCAAAGTAGTGAAGCAACAAAATAATAAAATGCAGTACAGTACTGTACAAATCAAGACTGTATGCGAGCGGGACTCACGAAACTTTAGTGTATGGGAAGATGAGCCTGAGATATGTAAAACAAGTGTGAACATCTTGTTAAAATTTGGCACATCATTTGTTTATTTCTTGAGTCATTGAAAATAATGACCCGTCTTTCTCCTATACTTTCTGTTTCTACCACATTCACAACACCCTTGGCACAAACTCTTCATACAGGCTGCTCTCATTTACGAAATCAAGATTAGATTCATTATAAAGGATTGTAAAAGTCTAAAAGAAGGTTCGAACGTTTAAATTTAATGGCAAACGAAACAGACATTGCAGAACGTCTAGAACGTTGGTTAGAAATCGGAAAGTCCTGAGATCGATTCCAGTGGTCGACTCTTCTAACTGAGGTTTTCCAAGGTTTTTTATTGACTCATACCAGACAAACGCTTTTATGGTACCTATAAATAGGCACTGGCCGTCTGTTTTCTAACACAATCTCCCAACCCTATCCCGGCTTGGTCCTCATATGTCTCAAGAACTTAAAATAATTTCAAACAAATCATTCCAGGTAGAGATTTCCTTATCCGGTTTGAAAACCAAATGCTTCTGTGTTCGAGATTTCTCTGACAATTGAAGCTTTATATGTATACCTTAGTGTAACATGTAAATATATTTTCACCTTTATTTCAGTTAGTGTATACTTCATCCATTGTGTGTTATTACTGCAACAATAAATGTACAGTATATATTACCTTCATTTCAGAGTTAGCTAATCTTTACATACTTGATATATGTGCTAATGTTTACTTACCTTTATTTTAGAGCTAGTGATAGTGTATGTTTAGTTACCTTGGTTTTAAAGTCGGTGATAGTTTATACTTAACATGTGATGTAGAAGTACTTTCTATATAGGATTTCTGACTAGTAAATCAGATGGAAATGTAACAGAAAACCAATTATATTTTCACGTTTTCGTAAATGACATGAGATGGAAATGGTATGTCATAGAAGAAAACGTTATGGATGATTGAAAATGTATAAGCATTTGTTCATTGCATTATGAAACCGCAAAAGACATGAAATTTACTTGGAACTTAATGTGTACAAAACATTTTTAGACTTAATTTTCACTATGATTACACCGATTTCATTTCTGTTGCAAACAATACAAATCTTCAGAAAATTCCCTCTAGTTTCTCAAGTGTCGAGACAATGGGCCTTGTATGAACACTGCATCTGAACATTTATATAGAGAGGCAATTGTAACTGTTAACGTGAGGACAACTTGAAACTGCCTTTCAAACGAGCTACCACTTGTTCCTCTACAACAAATCTTTACTAAAGCATATTGTAGTATAGAAAAAAATGCTCACAAACTCCTGCTTTCTTGTTGCAATTTCAAAGTATTGTAACTTGAATATAATAGTTAAACTCCAAGACAAAAATGTCCTAAATTAAATTTAGACAAAACCTTAGATGTAAATATTAAAAAGTGTTCAATTTCACATAGTATGTGCATTTTTGCGAAATACTGATTTCAATAATGCAAGAAAGGAGTGCTTGCGAAAATTCATCAATTGGCACCATTTGTTATTTTCGGACATTGCTTCTCCAAATGTACTACGAATGGAAAGATGGTTAAATTACCTTTTAAAACTATGTAAGTTCTTCAAAAACCGAAGTTGGTTTTAGCAACTTTTGTTTACATGAAAATAGTTCCTGAAGTTGATTTTGTCTATATAATTTAATTTTTTTTTAAAGGGTGACAAAACTTCCAGGGTAGAAACGTTGGATGAAAATAAGCTATAAGGGTAGGCTTAACAAACGTGCGTCGAAAAAAGTGTAGCTTCCGAGAAAATCTGCCAAGGCTGACAAAATGTATCAAACTTTGAATCACTTGTGGTGGCTCTATGGTAGCTAAAAATTCGTGTTCCAGTTCCCCGCGTTCCTTGCACATGAACAATGGATCTTAATTTATCCTTAAACAAGTTGAAATAAGTAATTTTTACTCTTCGCGTAACGCGGGATGACCTTAACCCAACCAGCATAACGCGAGATGTGAATATAATGTATTTATCTACTTTTAGGATAATCTGAATCGATCTCTCTTAATTTATTGTTCATGACGCAATAAATTAACAAGGTGAACTGAAACACTACTTTCTAGCTGCTTTATTCCATCGAAACTAATTCAAAATTTGATATATAATGTTGTCATCCCTGGACGATTTTCTCGGAAGCTATACTTTTTTCGACGCATGATTTTAAACAGCCAGTGAACTGTTTAAAAGGAAGGGGGAATAAAATGTTACTAGTTTCCCCGAGTTATATTCAAACTATGCTATTAGTTTTGATAGGAAGAAAATTGATGTATGTTATTTGGTTCCCGACAATTGATCTGGAACCTGGTGCAGCCATGTATTACTGTTACTTGTTCCAGATACATATACTGACAAACAAATGCTTTTAATACGAAAAAGTTTACATTTCCCTACTTTCTTTTGATGTAATAAATATTTTCAGCTTATCTTAAGGGGAACATGTCACCCTCAAAGTCTGGCTTTACTGAAAACCTTCCCACATAGCAAAATGACGTCCCAAGGATATCTGACGGATCTCCTGGCAGGATATCGGGACGTCCGTAGGACGTCCTGTTTAAGTCCCGTTTACATCCATGGGACGTATAGTTATAATTAATCCTTTGTATAACTATACGAAGGCATATCCTTTGTATTTTTATAATAAATTAAATAATAATAATAGTAAGGTCGATTTAATTTATAGAAATTCCAGGTAGGTAATCCCGCACGGCTTTCCGGGGGACATCCAGGGGACCTCCATACGGGATGAACTGTTTGTATTGCCCACAGAGTTATCCCACGGACGTCCTTAGGACTTCGCTATGGGAGCAGGACCATTCTGACGGTAATCGGATCTAAATGGGACGTACCAGGGACGTACTCTGCTATGTGGGTTTGTTTTATGGTTCACAGACACAATTTGATTCATTTGTGGACTTTATAAGTGACATGTGTATAGCTTGTATGAAAATTGACCTGATCAGGGCACATGCAGTTACAAGACGCTTCATTCTGTAAGAAGGAATCAAATCCAGAAGTTTCTCGATGTAATTCATAAGCACTCTGAATATAATCATTCTTAAAAAAAAAAAGTAGCATGAAACTGAACTACACTTCTTACTCCCCGCCGTACCCGCCGCTTTCCCTCTCCACCAGTTAGTTCAAGCTCAGATAATTAGATACGATCGTTTTCTAACAGTGATGCACTGTAAAAAGTGGAAACAGGAAATGGATGAAAATTACTCCGCTTTATGGAGAAATAAAAGTCGAAAATTAGCGTTTTGTTGTATTTACTCTTAAACGTGGATATAGTGTAAGCCTTTTAGTGGAAAGATTGGTAAAATTAACTTCATTTTAAAGTGTAACATTTTCTTTGTAATAGCTTAACGTTAACTGAAAATGGGTTGAAACTGGTCAAAGTGATTTGTCCGTGAACGTTCAACTTATTTTACGGTTACAATTCGTTCATTTTCTAATCGAAGTGTAAGCTAAACTGGCAATTTTGAGGTTGCGTACTTTTGTGGATGAAGTTTAAACCTTAGTTGGATATTCTATAATCCAGTAACAGGAGTAATGTTACTTGCTTGTCACTGAACGCCACGCCATTTTGAGTGGTTATATTGCCTTTACACTGTGAACAGTAAACCGTTCACTGGTGGACCGAGAATGGCAAGGATTGTATTGGCGGAAAGATAAATTAATTTAGGTATAAATCTTTACATTGTATCGAACGTATCTTTCCTTTTCTCACGAGACATTCCTCGTACTAAATCAAAAACGTGTTAATGATTAACCTCCTTTGCAGTAAAACCCTAGCTATTGATATCACTCGGAAAGCCAGAAACACGAACTGTCTTCGTAGCCATGTGGCGAGAGCGTCTGATCAGTGTGCTAGTGGACCTTAGATCGAAACCCGACCACTTCAACTCATTTTTTTAAAATTTTTAATTTTACAGGAATATTACCTTTTATTCTTTTCTACTTTAAAAAATGCTCGGCTTCAATGAAATTCGTTGGAACAGTCATATATATGTATACATATGTACACGCATTTTGAAATTTTACAGAAAGTAAAACGTTCAACTGAAAACTGGCTGAATGTAGGTTAATCCAAAAAGTGGAGGCAGCTCAGCTGCCTCCATTTTTTTGATGAACGTTGTGTCTTCTATTTCTACAGTGTGGTATCAACTAAATTACTTTAGTCCATCACTCTACTGCACACATAACGGAATACAAGTAAATAAGTTGGTCTAAAATGGTGTTTTCATTACATTTTCACAGTCGCGAGTATTTACATACGTTTTCTTCTAAACTGATATTTTTAACAAATATTTGCGTATAGGAACTATTGCTATCACTGTTACGGAATAACAACAGTTTTACTTATTCCTATCGCGAAATTTCTGTCAGTTGGTAGAAGACGAAAATATACATTTATTACTTACTTGTAGCTTTAGAGTTAATTGTGCACATACATTTCTTGTAAATATCATTCACTTGAACGTTTTTATTGCACTTTTCTTCATTTATCTGATCAATTTTTCATACTTATGACTCACCATTTACAACTGCGCATTCATTTCTTCCATCAGTTTTAAGAAGGAAATAAATCCACCTTTTTTTTTTAATTTTACAGAAAAAAAATACAATACCTCGAAAGCGTCTGAGCAGTACACAAGGAACAGAAGACCGTTCTGAATATTAAATAAAAATATGATTTCCTTTCAATAAATATTATAAATGTTACACAGGTTTTATTAATTTCCCCCAAAATATATTTTTGGATTGATTTCCTTCTTCCAACTACCGATTAAATTAATACCACAGTAATTTATGTTGTTTTGAATGTAAGCACCATTTGCAATTCTTTAGAGAACAAAAATTGAACGTTCCGATGTAGCTGGAAAAACTAAAAAAATATGGTAGCTCTGGGATGCGAAGCCATGCACATGGGTATCAATAGCGCGATAGCCACGTCCTTAAAGCCCATCGGCCACAACAACTACGCAAAAGAGTCTTCAATTTCGATGAATTCTTACACCGCTACCATTACATGAAATTTAGCTTTTTTTTCTTTTCGCATTCCACAGAACTTCAACATACAGAGCTAATTTTGATACTGGATGACTTCACCACTAAGCCCTTTCAGAAAATATATAGAATGATATATTTTACATAGTATCACTCCGTGTGTTCTTTGTCCAGAATACCGATCGAGCCTTAGTATTCAAAATGTCAATCATTTTTTCTTAATTATGAACTTTATTTAAATTGCCAGAATTCTGATTCGAATTTATAGAATTTTCGAAGGCAAAAACTAACGCAACATTTCTACAAGAAATCCTTTTTATACAAACTGGAGAGTAGGTAACAAATTACACAGACAAGTAAAAACAAAACTCTAATTCAATGTTCTATACTGTTAGAATTTAAATTCCTGAGTACCATGAAGATATGGTATTCACCAAAAGTTTGTTATTTTTAACATTGCTTTCTAAATACACCTTCATAAGCTCAGCTTCTAACTAAAACTTTTATTAATTGTTTTTTAATAACCGGTTTTGCATTTTGTTTACAATAAATTTCCTCTGATGATTTTGAATCCACAATTACTTTATCCTCTTTACTCTACATTTGCATTGATCTCATCTTGCCTTAATTCGCAACATCTCTCTCTCTCTCTCTCTCTCTCTCTCTTTCTCTCTATCTATTTATCTGTCCGTCTCTCTATCTAGACAGGGTGTTTATGAACTACACGGGCAAATTTCTGGAGGCGATTCCAACATCAAAACAGGACGAAATTTCGTCTGTCCTATTTTCGAAATGTGCATAGTTTCGGAGCTATAGGTTGCCGAAAGCGGGAGAAAATGAACTTTAGAGATTCATATTTCTAATACCACGAACAGTATAGCTGAGGCTACTTGGCACTGTATGTAATGTCAAAAAGTTTTATTTCAAAATTCAGGAATGGTCGCGCAAAGGATACCCCAAGGGAATTAGGGGATTCACAGGAATTCTTTCAAGTAAAGATGGGTCGAAATGATAGTGAATTGGACGGTTTCCCACTAGGAAACAATAATTCTTTTACACTAAGTCGATTTCTCAAGTAAATTGCGTATACCAGATTTTCTAAAACGAAAACTGCTTGGTTGCATGACAAGTAGTAGTAAGAATTGCATAATTTCGTCGAACCTTTGTTTTATTCTTATCAAAGAGGTTGAACATCATTGTACGATTGTATGCTGAGGATGACTTGTCATGTTTACTCACACGGGAAACAAGTTTAATTCATGCTAATTTCGATCTATCTCTACTTCAGAAACATACCGGAATCCTTTATATTGTTTGGGGAATCCCTTGCGCACCTGTTACGCAATTTTGAAATGTGCGATTTGGGTAGTGATGATTTTAAGTCTTCCACGGTACCATGCTGCATCAGTTTCAATGTCCATGGTGTTAATAATACGAAGCTCTAAAATTCATTTTCCCACACTTGCGGCAGCCTGTAGCTCTGAGACTATGCACATTTCTGAGATTTGTCACAGGATCTTTCGCTTTGTTTTGATGTCAGGAATCACCTCGAGAAATTTGTTGCTCCAGATCATACACATTCTGTATATATGAGTACGTTGGAAAATTGAAACATACTACAGTATATACTACCTTCTCAAAACTCCACTAAAGTGTGAAAAATGTTATTATTTTAATACCTAAGGTCTGGATCGTTCTCAATTCAGCTATAAAAGGAGTGTGCTAATTAAATGTTGTAGGCAAGGGGAGATAAAACATAACGCACGGATTTCAGCAACTATATAAACAGGGAGAGAGAGAGAGAGGAGAGAAGATCCATTTTCAAATAGAGGTCACTAAAGTTACTAAATGAAACCGATCATACTAAAACATTCACATTAAGCTTCTTCATAAATATCATAAAAGAAATGGGTTCGAAATAGCCTTCTTAGCTGCTAGTAATGTTCATATACCCTTGTTACTCCTATAAAAATAATTTCAGCTGATGAGAAATAAAAATGCTTCGATGTTCTATCTAACGTTGATCAAAACATCTTCTAGAGGGAGAAATTTATCCCTGTCAGGCCTACGTCTGGTCACCTTGCATTTTTCGGCTCAACTTAAGATTCACTTGATCTTTTGTAACAAAAAAAAATCTTGGTTTTTAATATGGCTTTAAAAGCAGGTACCCTTAAAATTAGTCACGATTGGTGACTCTATCACGAATATAATGAAGCAAACATTGCAAAAGAACGCATCTCTTGTCATATTCTGCCATTTTGCCTGTGATTTGATCGCTTTATTTATTATCCATACACATTACGCTCACCTAGCCGATTATAACTTAGGGAGAATATTTAAGACAGTGAGACTCGAACATGTTTTATACTAGATGACGTAACTCGATTACCCATGATCCCCTTCTTGTGAAGTAAAGGCTGGCGCATCTTCATCTACATGGGTTTATAGAACGTTCAGAGTAGTCTACAGTTAAGAAAAAATATATAAGGATGAGGAGCGGATTCGATCCTACGACCTTCAGCATTAAGCGCCAGAACTTTTGTTAAAAAGAATCTCGTTTATTTAATTTTCCGTTACATTATATTTAATTTATAACATTTTGAGTTTTAGTTATGCGTTCATCTTTCTTATCCTAACTACGGAAAACACATTTAAACTCACATCCATGCCCGAAGCGGAATTCGAACCAGCGAGCCTTGAGTCGTCAGACCAGCGCACTAGCTACCACCCGGACGGGCACAGACCACAGGACAATTGCATTCTTCATTTACTTTTCCAATAGATCACTTGTTGCTTGCTTACACACATTCTAATCATTGCTTTTCTTTATTTTATATTGTGTCTTTCCTTTGATCATTCATTGAGACGCCTAAGAATCATGCGAATCTTTTGCCATTCATTTCTCCCAGAGTAACTTAAAAAGTAAGGACCAAACAAGTGATGTGTGTGTACTTTGTTTAACAGAAGCTTAATTTTTCCTACCAAGTTTAGTTCCCAATTATCTCACCCCGACATGGGATTTACTTTCTTGAAAGATAGTACCTACTTTCCACGTTACCATGGTCACTAATTTAAGATAATCTATGAAAAATAAAATAAAATCAATTATTAAAAATAAATATGTATTTATAAACATATACTTTGAAAGAAACAAAGAAGAAAAAATCCTACCGCACGCCAGGAATCGAACCAGGGGTTTTATTTATTAACACCGTCGTACTACGACAAATTAACAACTGCAAATCTATTGTTTGGCAGTCTTCTTTACGGTTAAGGTGTTATTTTTTCACTTCAGTAGCAATGCTATCTTTGTCTCTCAAGTCGCAAGTAAAGAGACAGGTATCTGGTTCCTGATTGGCCTCATGCCAGCCAATTCGATACAGTCTACACAAAGTGAACTTTTAATTAACAACATTCGCTGATTCCCTTTTACCCTCAGTCAATATTACATTAATTCATACCCCATACATTAGAAGGAACGGGGAGTAAAAGGGGAATCACTGAATGTTGTTAAATAAAGCTCACTTTGTAAATACCGTATCGGATAGCTAGCAGCAGGCCAATAAGGAACCATATACTTTTCTCGTTAAAAGTTGTGTTGCTTACGTAGTAACATTTTTTTATTCAGAACCATTCGCTCTCCTCCACAGCACAAGGGAAGCTAAGATGGAAACATTACAGGGCTCACTCTCTCGTAGGTGCAGATCTTCTTGAACTATAAGTAACACTGAGAAGGGTTTCTGTGGCAGTCGTAGCTTGGTCTGGTGGTCAGGTTGTTGGAGAGCTGATCCAGAGGTCCTGTGATCGAACTCTGGCAGCTAGTTTTTTTACTAATCGACTATTTGAAATTCTAGAAGTACGATTCTCTGAATGTAAATCCACGTAAAGCCACGTGTCGGCTAGACGTCATGTGCTGACAGTAAGTACCAGGTGTATGCATAAGTAGTTTCCGGTTTAACTAAGAGATGGCGCCAACGAAAAGTACGCAGCGCATTCATTTGACACATACGTCATTTTGTTCGTCTGACATTAAACTATAAACACACACAAGTTGAGTCCACCAAACACTAGCGTTTTTGTTTTATCGTTCAGTGAGCATGTCGAAGTTTGTGCCTGAAAAAGAACATTTGCAGCACGAATTCCTTTTCTTATTTAATCAAAACAAAAAAGGCTGTTGAAAGTCATCGTGTGCTGGTAGAAACATATGGTGAACACGCTAAATCGATTAGAACATGTGAGACATGGTTTCGACAATTTAAAAGTGGTGATTTCAATGTGAAAGACAGTGCGCGCTCTGGTAGAAAACAAAAGTGCGAAAACGAGCAATTGCAGGTGTTATTGGAGGATGACCCAACTCAAATTCAACAGCAATTGGCAAAAGCATTAAATGTGTCACAAGAAACAATAAGCAGACGTTTACGAGCAATGGGAAAGATCAATAAACTGGGAAAATGGGTCCCACACGATTTGAATGAACGTCAAATGGAAAATCGCAAAGTCACTTGTGAAATGCTGCTTCAACGCCACGAAAGAAAATCCTTTTTTTATGGAACTGTGACGGGTGACCAAAACTGGATTTATTTTGAAAACCCGAAGCGGAAACAATCGTGGCTTTCACCTGGCGAAGCCGGTCCTTCGACACCAACGCCAAATCGCTTCGGCAAGAAGACCTTGCTTTGTGTCTGGTGGGACCAGAGCGGAATTGTGTATTATCAACTCTTGAAGCCCGGCGAAACCGTTAATCCACAACGCTATCGCCAACAAATGATTAATTTAAATCACGCATTGATCGAAAGACGACCGGAATGGGCCCGAAGACATGGCAAAGTGATTGTGTTACACGACAATGCGCCATCTCACACAGCAAAACCAGTGAAAGACACCTTGAAATCGCTTGGATAGGACATCCTTCCGCAACCGCCGTACTCCCCAGACCTGGCGCCATCTGACTATCACCTCTTCGCATCAAAGGGTCACGCGCTCACAGAGCAGCACTTAAGCAATTTTGAAGACGTTGGAAAATGGCTTGACTAATGGTTTGCCGCAAAAGACAAGCAGTTTTTCTGGCATGGTATGCATCAATTACCTGAAAAATGGGCGGAATGTGTAGAAGCCGATGGCCAATATTTTGAATAAAACATAATTAATTTTCCTTGGAAATTACGTGTTTTCTTTACCACAAAAACCGACAAAAACTTATGCATACACCTGGTATAACGGCGAGGCAATCGATTGCCAGCTCCCAGCGTGGCACGTTGGTAGGACGTTAGCGTACAAAATAAAAATCCAGCTTTGATTTCAGGCTGGGGGTCATTTTATTTCTTAAAATACTTTTTTTTTGTAAGTTCAACTTTATTATTAATAATTACTTTCTTGCATTTTTCGTAGATTATATCTAAAATTAGTGACCATGGGTTAGGGTAGGCTGGGTAAGGTCAGGTTCGGTTATGTATCTTTCCAGTTTCGTTTCTTTCTTCAAAGTACATTTCAATCTGTTCACATTTATTATTAAAAATTCGTTTCTTGCATTTGTAGTGACCGTAGGTTACCGTTGGTTAGGTAAGGTCAGGTTCGCACGAGCAGCTAGAAATGTATTTTGAGACAAAGAAACGAAAGTTTAAAGATACGTAACCGAACCTGACCTTAACTAACCTATGGCCACTAATCTACGAAAATGCAAGAATGTAATTATTACTAATAAATTTGAACTTATAAAAATATATTTTTAAGGAAAAAAGAGTTGCCTCTGGCGGGACTCGAACCCGTGTCCTTTCATCCAAGACCCCAACACCTTAATCATCAGGCCAACGAGGAAACCTTGAAAACGGTGGTTTGTCTGCTGTATTTATGATGCGAACACTCGAAATAGGAATAAGATGACGTCTGAGCCAACACATTAGTTCGTACAAAAATCTGCGTGTTATACACAGTAGAATACTTTTGAGAACACGTCTCATTGGCGATATTTTTTTAACAATCTCGTTTTTGAGACTCTTCGATTTGATTAGGAAATGAATGCGCATGAGACGGTGCTCCAAATCGTAATCTCTGTAGTACCAAACTACCGCCGTAAACAAGTTGGGATATGCAAACAACACTTTCGCGTATGTCCACCGCTAACCAGTTGCTCCGCACCTCCGCAGTTAAAACCGTCCAGCTCCTTTCGGAAGCCCCATACTCTCCTTGCATACCGAGCGAAGAGCTAGCTTTTACTAGCTAACGTCCACGTTCCCATGGACGCTAATTTAAGATAAACTAGAAAAATGCAGGAAAGCAATTATTTTTATAAATTTGAAATAAAATAAAATTATGCTTCCCGCCGCGAATCGAACCAGGATCTTTTATTTCGTAAGCTAACCTGTTACCAATGGGCCACGTTACAAGCTGGCAATCAGTGGTCTCGCCGTTGTGTTTACAGCTATTACATGACATCTAGCCTACACTGGGATATACATTAAGAGAATCGTACTATTAGAAACTCAAAAACTCAAGTAGTACTAGAATATAGATTCCCGGTCTCGAGATTTTATTTTCCAAACCAATCTTGCCAGTTCTACGCTGCTCCAAATGGTTATCACCGTAAAAAAAATGGAGTACAATTTTCAACAGCACTTTCGTGTATGCCCACCGCTAACCGGGGGCTGCGCCCGCTGTAGCTAACCAAGTCCAGCTCCCTTCGTACGCACCCTCCCCTCTTGCACATCTCATTGTCGCATCCTGCCCTGGTGGGTTTATATACATCCTAGCTTCTAGTAGCTAAACAGGGCGACCATGATAACTTTTTGTTCACTAATTTTATATAATCTAAGAAAAATGCAAGAAAACAATTATTAATAATAAATTTGAACTTTTTATAAATAAATTTCTTTTTAAGAAAAAATAAGAAAAAAACATTTACTTCTTCTTTAAAAGATGCACTTTTAAAAACAATCTTATAAATGCAAGAAAAGGATAATTAATAATAAATTAGAACTTTTAAAAATGTAAGTTTAAGGAAAAAGAGGAAAAATCTTGAGCGCCCGCCGGGGATCGAACGCGTTCTTTTTTATTTCGTACACCAACGTCCTGCCAATACACCATGCTAACCAGCTGGCAATCGGGGCTCTCGGCGGTGTATTTACAGCCCCAACCGTTTACATCAGCCCCTTCTGCCAAAAGCACATTGAACGCAGAATTTATAATAAGAAACTTTCTTTTTATTGTTATTATGGTTGTAATTGGCGAATAAGTGCGCCGCGAGTAAGTGGAATCTACTTTTTTGAAAGGTAATACTAGAAGCTACGATGTATACAAATAAACCACTGAGAGTAGGGAGATTAGCGGCTGATTTAAGAAGTCTTTTATTATGGTCTGTGTAGGTAAATGGACAACTTGTGAGATTTTCATTTTCACTGTTATTGGTTCGATTCCCAGCCTAGATTTCTTACTATTTTCTTCAAGGAATTAAGCGTTGTAAATTATGATCGCGATTGCTCCTGAAAGAGATTTATCCCGTAAAGGGAGAAAAACACAAGACAGAGAGTGAGGGAGAAAAGGGGGCAGGGGAAGAGAGATGGAGACTGTGTATTCAATAGCGTTAAAATTGCATTTATTTTCATGTCTTCGCCTTTTTTCGTTGCCTTTTTTCTTGTTTTCTCCTCTTTCTCGTTCTTCTTCTATGCTTTCTTTCTCTTTCTCTCTCTCTCTGTGTGTGTGTGTATGTCTGTCTGTCTCTCTCTGTGTGTGTGCGTGTATGTGTTTGAACAAGAGAAGAATGGGATTTCTGCCTATATATAGCGTGGTTCTCTAATTGATTATTATTATTATTATTATTTATTGTTTAGTGTAGGGTTACATTAAGCTATACAATCTTTTTACATAAATAATGGTTACATATAGAAGAACTTGTTGCCCTACAGTAACAGAAAAAAACAACACATAAATAAGATACAAATATTATGCAAAAGCATACAAAAGAGATAGAAAAGTTACAAAATAAGTACCATATACATGTCCTTGCTTATGATATCTAGTTAAAGTATAACACAATGATGGGAAAACAAGAAAACACACAAACACAAAATCATGATAAAAGAAACAAAAAAATACATTTGGGTAAATAGTGAACGGTTGAAAGATTACAAGGTTGAAATGCCTGATTATATACAATGAGTGATTATGTAAGTGAATGATGGCCTAACGTGCGCACTATTCAGTAGTCATATATTACGTCCCTGATTTTCCTTTTGAAAATATTTAGATTTCCCTCTTTTTTCAATCCAATTGGAAGTTGATTCCAAACGTTGCTCGTCAAATAAGAACATGATTTCATGCCATAATTTGTCTTATTACACTTCGAAATGTAAACATTGTTAGAGTTTTTAGACCGCAAATTACTATAAAACTTATTGTCGGAAATAGGGATGAATTCACTTAGTGTTCGGTGGTGTGCCGAATGAATAGATTTGTGCACTTGTACCAAGAAAAGGTATTTCCTTCTGGATTCAAGGGTAGGCAACAACACTGATTCGTTACATTTGGAGGTCGAGAGTGAGAGCGGAGCTTTCCGCATTATCCGAATAGCCCATTTCTGCATCCTTTCAATGTTTTTTATGTTGGTTTGGTTGATTCCGTACAGAACCACACTATAGTGCTCAAGAATAGGTCTAATATACGAGGTGTAGTACTTTACTCTGTGAGTGATAGGTAGATAAATGCTTATGTACTGAAGAATCTTGATTTTCGGCACAGCATTGGAGCATATCTTTTTAACATGTTGCGTAAGCGATAGTTTCGAATCAAGAGGATTGCCAAGATATTTCAATGTAGCACTTGTAGATATCTTATTGTTTCCTATCTGAAGTTCTCTGTCAATTACGGAACGTGCGCAGTTGTCTGTTGATAAGATTAATGCTTGTGTTTTTGCTGTGTTCACTTTTAGATTATTTGCATTGTACCAGTTAAGCACGCAGGAAATGTTTGTTTCAATAGTGTGAGTTAATTGGTCTAAAGAATTAGAGTAGCAAAATAAGAGACAATCATGAGCATACAAGTAAACCTCCATATTTTTCACAGATAGTGCAAGACCATTAATTAATAAGTTGAACAGTTTAGGTCCAGGGATTGATCTCTGTGGTACCCCAATTTGAATATCGGCACATTTGGAAATAGTATTACCAAGTTTCGTACTTATTACTCTATTATGTAGGTAACTTTGAAACAATTTACATGCTTTTTTAGATAAATTGAACTGGCCATATAATTTGTTCAACAATAAATGAGGTTGAACGGTATCAAATGCTTTGCTGATATCTAAGGAAATTAAACCAATGTAGTTTTTTCCTTTAACGTATAGTATGTTTCGCCACTTCGTGATTAATTCTAGTAGTAATAGTTCGGTGGAGCGGTTCCTGCAAAAACCATACTGTTTCTCGGTTATGTGATTGTTACATTCTATATGTTCTTCTAACTGACTATCGACCACATTCTCAAGGACTCTACTAAGAGCTGGTGTTATAGAAATAGACCTATAGTTGTTAATACTAGTGTGCGATCCTCCTTTGAATATGGAATTGACCACCGCATGTTTCCAAGCGTCAAGAACTATACCAAACTGAAGAGAATTATTTATTATGTACGTTAGTGGTTCTGATTTCCACGGTGCAAGAAGTCGTAATACACGATTATTAATACCATCAATTCCACAGCATTTTTTAACATCAAGTCCTGTGAGTACTTTAAAAATAGTGTTAGTGCAGACAGGTTTAAATTCAAATCGCTGTGTCCGGGGGGAGTCATTATACATAATTGCCGAGTAATTGAACGTGGTGTTATTGTTGCGCATCTGATTTCCATTTAATTCATTACATATGTTGGTCCCTATATTAGCAAAGTAAGAATTAATGAAATTCACGATTTCCTCCTTATCTCTTATTATTTCATTATTTACTTCTATTGACGGGATATCAGTACTCTTTTTCTCGCGCCCCGTGAGAAAGCCAAAGAGCCGATGTTGGTTGTTGGTAGTATACTGACCAGAATAAATTTGGTTCAAAATATACGTCCTTTTTTGCTTGCTTTATTTCTTTTGTCACCCAGTTTCGAATCATTTTGTATTGATCCCATGAGCATGCACCCGTAGTCTTGGCCTGTTTAAATATTCTGTTTTTGAAGGAAATAAGTTTGAGTAAGTAGTTGTTGATCCAAGGTAATTGATGCTGAAGGACTCAAGCTATCTTCCTCCAAATGGAGCAATATTTTTTGTCGCATGTCATATTTTGGCGCATATTTATATTGTCTAACAATTTGGTGTACCTTGTAACAATTCTCCTGCAGGAAAGAATTATTATTTCTTGTAATACCAACCTCTATTTAATTTTGTAAATGGCTGTACAATTACCTTTCGAAAGTTCGGATTTAGTTGTTGGATATCAGCGTCAAGTTGAGTAGTTAACTCAGAATTTGTACGGGTTACAGTTTGATACTTCCAACGGATATAGCGTATTTCATAATCTTCTGAAATGGGTTTCGTATTTTATTATAAAGGTACTGAAAAGATTGTATTATTACTGAAACTGTTCCACATTGAGAGCATTGTGAATGTTGAAGATCAAGAATGTCCTGCTTTACGCAGATTGCAGTTTAAACTGAATATATTAAGTTGTAATTACCATCAGCCAGTGCAAGACTATGCATGCGCACTGCGCAATCGTATGCAACTACAATTTTATATTAAATTACAAGCATCAAAAATGGTGGATGGAATATCAACAATTTAATTGTAAAATTGTACTTGCTCTAAAATAAATCTACACTAATTGTATGATAACAATAAATCTATAGTACAAGGATTTAATATTTTTATTTTATGAAATAAAATACTAATAAACTGGAGTTAAAAGGTTTATATTACAAATAAAGTACTCTACTATATGGTATATAGAAAAAAGTTAAATGGTAAAAATGTGATTATTTACATTTTTCATTTCTTGCTTTGATTCTATGTACATGCTTGAGTACCACAAAATCATTTTGTTTAAGATTGGATCTTTGAAACTGTTCCATTACATTTATATTACACACTTTAAAGTAGATGGAAACTATAGAAAACATCCAACATAAGACATACTGGTCATCCCGGTACGGTACACTATTTTCATCATAATATTTACCGTTTCTTTGCAAGAGTTTTGCAATAGGTCTGGGACCTGAATTTCCCAGACTATCAAAATAATCACCGATTCCTTTTCTTTAATGTATACACACCCAATGACTACCGCCACTACTCGATGAACTCAAGTTTATTATTAATGCGGTTGGGTGTTTCACTTGCTGGGAAGTATATATACTTCACTGGGAAGTATATATCAAGATAGGTGCAAGTAATTCAAGTACTGATCATAGGCTTCGACTTCTTGACGCACTGCAATGTAATACTTTTCAAATTAGTGACGTGGATGTGTACATGAAGATACATGAAAACATAAATCCGTATATTTAGGAGATTGGAGATCGTCAGTGATATCAGGTCGAATAAGAAATCATCCCGGAAAGTGCTGACGTGTTTCTACATACGTACACAACACTAAACCGCCTTCTGTATAAATCATTAACACTGTTTTGAGATCACTATACGAGATATCGTATGCTAAATCACCATCTTCCCAGTGAAGTCCAGTCGTATTCTTGATTATGTATTCTTTGGTATATTTCAAAGCTACAGGTAACACCGCAAATGGAAAGGGTGGTTTGAAAATCCAGGGCTCCGATGTATTTTGATCGAAACCGATGATGACTAGTTCTTTAACCACAAGATCATGGTTGTCAAAATCTACCTGGTAAAAGACCGTGAACAGCACAATACTTCTTTTCATGGTGTCTAACGAATCAATTAGTTAAGTACAATGTTATTGCTACCTTACATAGATGCTCTGATCGTCATAGATTTGAAGTATTTGACACAGGTATGATCTTAAATAGCATTATCGATATAAATATCGGTGTTTATCGATCTGAATCAGGGAATCGAATTGTGCATAGACAATTCAGATAACTGAATGTTGAAGATATTTTTTGAAGACAATTTTCACGTTGACAGGAGAATCTTCAAAAACATCCCATGTATTATTATCAAGCGTATTGGCAGGGAAAGTAATCAATGCATACAGCGTGTACCCTTGAGGGTAATCATCATATGTAATGGTATGACCAGCATTTTGATGAAAATACTGGTGCCGGAAAACAAGATGTACTAACTTTGAAGGTAAAAGCGCGGTCCAAAATCCGGAGTCAAGGAAGTGGATGGATAGAATTTAGAACCAACTTTAACCTGGAGTTTGTTCAGATTAAAGTGTTCGAAACGGAAGAGACTGAGATTGTATTGACCATTGAATCCAGTATTTGAAACAAATCCAATGACAAGACCTTTAGCAATATATTACCTTATTAAGATTGTACGTTGATACATGTTGAGAAATGGTGTACTTTCAACTCGCATTAATGGTAATTTTGCAGCATATAACTATTTAATTAAAGTGACAAATCAGTTTATATATTGATACTAGGTGCCTATAGTACAACTTCTTTTAAATCAACTTTGAATTGATTAATTTGATCTGCCATCACGCAGAAATCATCTTTGCTTGGATATAATTTTACTTGAAGGGTAACTTTATCAGAGAGAATATGGTGGATTCCTGCAATATCTGTATGCAAACGTACAAACATTTCAAAGGGAGTACTGCCTCCAACATAAGCAATACGTTTTTGAAATCCGGTGTTTGCATTGCTCAGAGTATTGAATTGACCTGCAGTATCCTTATACCATAATGTGCTAGTTAAATCTATGGATGTAGAATCCTCGTAATAATTGAGAAGCATTTCGATATATGTGAATTAGAGGAAGAAATCAACTTGTCATTTAAGGCAACGTCTACTTTTGATTGAACAGGGAATGGAGGAAATTGTTGACTGACAGAACGATATCAGCAGCAGCGGCGAGTGATTCTTCTGCTACGTGAAGATTTCATCCATCTCCATGTAAGATTCTACAATGTACGTAGAGGTAGAGGTATGCTGGATGAATATACTCTGTAGTGTCTCTGAGAATATCAAATTCAATGGGTCCTTTTGATGTCAATGTGGAAATAGGCTGATACTCGACTATACGTGATGATCCAATGGCTGTTTATGTCATGGATACAGATACCAAATCAAATTTACTGGTACAGCACCCTTTACTGCTGGATGTAAGGAACGACATAATACTTAAATATCACGTGGTTTAGTACGAGGTCTCTTGCCTATTCTTCGAGGTGGATCAACACGACCAGGAGGTATTCGCTTACGTGCCCAATTCCTACCCCTTCCGCTAAGTAACTGAGTCATTTTATTTGCAAACCTTGTCTTTAAAGTCATTCCAGTGTCATTAAAGTCATAAAGTTTCCAAAGTGTCTTTCCAGTTACATTTTGCTGGTTAAAGTTTCGAAGATACACGCGTTGAAGTTACTTATTTATATGCTGAACATGTAGAAATTATTTAGTGGTTAAGGCATATGTAAGTAGGAACATGCTGGAAAATGTATTGTCAGCGATTTGGAACCTCTTCACAACATTAACAATTTACATTCATCAGAAAAACTCATAAGAAAATTAAAGGAAAGAAAATGTTTCGAAATGTTTATAGCATTACAAAATTATGGAACTAACATAGCAGCTTACTTTTGGGTATTCTAGAACTTCGAAAAGAATCATGACAACAACAGTTAGATACAGATTTTGCTGCGAAGAGTAAATTCTAGACCTCTTGCTGTCTGAGCGAAGAATAGAAGTTTCGTTTTAGAACATTCATCTTACTGCCATTTGGAATATGGAACAATTTGAGAGGTAGAGGGAGGACAAGGAAGAAAAGGATGGATAGGGTTAAGAAGGATCTCGGGAAAGGTTTCCCAAATTATTTCTTGTATCAGACTTGTTGACACTAGGTATCACTAGACACCTTTTGTCATTTGACAATTTTACATAGACCCTGACCTCCGTTCACTCCCACTAGCTAAAAATGTTAGCCCCTTAAAATAATGAAAGACGTGTTTTTTTTTCGTTTGCCTATATTCGCAGTCGTTCCGAAGATATACGGGGTCGCAACGGACTTTATGGACACGAAATGTGACCGTCGTCATTTTGGATGAAATTAACACAGCGACTTGAAACTTTGGGCAAGATATTTCTTTTGTCGAGACCTTTTAAACAATATATTACTTCACCCCCTTGCCATTTGAAATTTTCAAGTTGATCCCCCGTACCCCAATTTAGGGGACCTGGGTTGGAACTTTTATAGCTCAGAATTCAAGCCCCTCAAAATAACCAAGGACGTGTTTTTTTTGTTTCCTCATATTCGCAGTCATTTCGAAGACACACGAGGTGGCAACGGACTTTATGGACACCCTTTATATGGTAACAAAGGTTAGTGATTGATAGAGGATAACCATCTTCTAGCAGACGTTAGAAAAGAAGTATACGGCTCTCAAGTGTAGAAGGGAATCTGATGATGTGTGTATTGGGGCTGCTATTGTAGAAATCTTCTTTACTCTCTGAACATTTTCGAATGTCATTAGCTGCATGTGTAGATTGTTTTATTGATTGAATAGTGTAACTAACCCAATAGAGCAATTGAGTATCCATGATTCTGATGTTTCATGTTTCGTCTTTGACTCTGATAATTAAAGTTACCTTGCATAGCTATTTATTTGGTTGACTGCATTATTTAAGATTCGCAGAATTATTCTAATCGAATCTAACCTAATTGTGCGTGTTGGTTTATAGATAAAGAATAGTTAGATTCGGTTCTGAGAATACTAATGTACACACACCTCGTAATTTGATACATGCATACTATTGGATACAAAAATGTGTAACATTTATTTAAAAGCATATTATTATTTATTAAGCAAATATTCACATACTAATAAGAAATAATTATACAATCATCATAATCAACAACATAATCATCATGAAGATTCCCTTACAGATGTCAACGTTGGTACGTTTGCAGTAACTGCAGTTATTCTATGTTGCTGTTGAAATTAATATTGCAGCCTTTTTTTCTCAAACCCATAGAAATAAATATAGTAAATATGTACATATGCACAATAAATTATTATTTGAATATGGTTCAATCAAAGATAACTTATTGCGATTCATGCCTGAAAGAAAATAGAGTTATTAATATGATTTAAATATTGGAAGTTTAACAATATTTTTATTAACAATAATTAATAAACTTCTATTTATTCTGAAATGGCACATATTTTTAACATGAAGATATATGTTGTTAAAGCAAAGATAACTTTTGTAAAATGATTATCAATATAAGTATTGTCTCTGGTGTTCCAGCATGCGTCTGAGTGAAGTTTTAAATATTGCAATATCCCGTGTGTTCAGAAGCACCCGTATATTACGTAAGTGCACTGACAGTGTTTATGAGTGTAAATAGGTAATCAAAATAAACAAGTGAGTGACATAAACAGTGGCAGACGACAGGCAACTGCACACCAAAACACCAGATGGAGCTGGTATCAAGAGATAGAAGGAGCTGAAATCGATGGAGAAGAAGTTGGAAGGAATATCCCTACATTCACCAATAAAACCCAGCAGCACGGACTGCTGAGTATCACTTAATCTTGAGTGGTCAACTCCTCTCCTTTCACCTCCACAGAGGGCTTGGTTTCTGGGACATCCCGATACACAGAGGGCTTCGCTTCTGGTATCATCCTGCACACACACAAGGCATCGTTTCTGGTATGTACTTTACCAAATTACTTTCTCCCTTTATCCAACCACATAGCGCAGGACGTCCCTTGGACGTCCCATCCTTATCCCAATATCCCGGAAATGGGATGTCCTGTATAGATTCCCATAGGACGTCCGTGGGACGTCCCATCCTTATCCCAATGTCCCGGAAATGGGATGTCCTGTGTAGATTCCCATGGGATATACGCGGGATTCCAACAGGATAAGTTTGGGATATCCCGTTCACATCTGAATAGGAACAATGAAGGACATCCCATTGGAGTCCTACCGTTGTCCACCAGGACAACATGTCATTGATATTTTTTAGATCGCCCATCGAGCCGTGTTCGGAAATGCGAAGTTTTTTCCGGTTCTTTCCGGTCCGAGAATCTCGATACATCGGAATTCCGACTTCAGAAATTCGGATTTTTCTATTCCGGATCTTTTCGGAATTCCGACTTTTGATCACTGGATCCGAAATTCGTATTTTTATTTTAAAAAAACAATTACTTATGATTGACAACGCGTGTTAGCCAAAAAAAAACACACGAACACACAGCTTTAAAAATTAAATCAGATTAATTCGGAAATTAACGGTGGCGAAAATAAATTTCCCCTTCTGTGGGATTTTGCAGTTAGAGTTGGGATTTCTCCCTCTAAACATGATTTTTCAAACTCTAGTGTTTTTTTGTTGTTGTTTTTTTGCATAAAGAGGAATTTAACTTACCACGATTATGTTCAAAAGTAAAAGATTAGTTGTATTATTTAATAGTCGTACCAACTCTACGTAATGTGTGTGAAAGTTATGCAACCTCAGTACAATGAATTAAATTTCATCGTTACGAGTTAGGCGGGATTAACGCTCAACGGGAATTCTCGTATAGTTTAATTGGAATTTGGTTTAAAAACTCTGTCTGTGCAGTGAGAGAAAAGTGAACATATTGCGAAGAAGACACATCAGTGAGTATTCTAGCTGTGCCCATAAAATGTTTTGTATATATGAGGGTTGTGAAATTCGTTAATTTGTTCTGATCCAACTTTTGTCAATGTGGAACATTAGTAGAATGAAATGAAAAAAAAATACACGTAGCTAAGTAAGTGCAATGCGAACATAAAAACTGTGCCATTGAATCGACTCAAAATGCTACGTACGTTTTATGTTCCTCTAGCCTTGTAACCTACTAAAAGTAGTGGGAAATATCTACATGTCCAAAGGTTAAAATGTGCTGGCGCAGCAGGGTTCTGTTTACTTTATCTACTCCATAATTGAATTTCAAATGCATAGGCTTAGGCAGCGATAGGGGAGGGGTAAGAATTTGGGAAGGTGTTGGCCAGGGCCTACGTTGAGATGCCATCCCGGCATTTACCTGGTGTGACTGCGGAAAAAAACTGGAAAAACTACTCCAAAGAAGTTAAAATGTACAGGAATGTTTGGAAAGTGTGTAACAGGGTTGAAACACAAATTAGAATAAATTATGGAGTCATGAAGCAGTATAATAAGGGTGAAAGACGTAGACCAAGGGACCTGGGACCTTCCGCCAAGGGATCGTCATATGAAAACGCGTAAAACAATAACCGAACGCCTGGTTAGGTTAGGGTGGGTTAGTTTATTTGAAAATGTACCTAATATTTGCTATTTCTGCCCCCCCGCCCCCGTTCGCTTTGTCTTATCTTATCCTGTTTATAAATTAAGTTACAGTGAGTTAGGTTGGGTTAGAAAAGTTTTACTCTGATGGGGGCAGAAATAGCGAATATTAGGTACATTTACAGGAAGAAGTAATTAACCTAATCTAACCAGACGTCTCTTTAGCATACGTCGGAAGTTCCTTTTGGAACCGTGTCTATTAAAGTTCATGTGCAATGCGTAATGAAAAAATATCTACCCAGGCTGTTTGTAACCCATTTGTTCGTTATCGCTCCCTAGGCATACTGTCCGTGATTTTTGTAGCAAACCATCAATGGTGAATGAAAATAAACATATCAGTACCGCGTAACAACACCATAATTCCGATTGATGAACCTGTGACTCGACGTAAGCTAAAAATACCCATAACCAAATCCGACGTAACCTAATTTTTAAAAGCTTTATAAATTTATGATGGCCCCATATTCGAAATATTAACCCAAATTAATTATTATTTACGGTTTCCGTAATGTAATTTATGTGACAGGATCCTCTGATTTTAGCCAGATAAACAATGAAAATCACGGAATTAAAAATTGAATTGCGTACTATACAAGGACTAACTGCTATAGCGTCTTTTGCATGGGGGTTTGTACCCTTACCAAAACATTAAATTTCACATTTTGCCATGTTTTATTTGTTCTTTCCCACTACTTTTAGCATGATTCCTAGCTATAGATTTGAGGCAATTCCTTTTATATTTTCATGATTCTGGTGATGGGTGTTCTGCCCGAAGACATCCCTGTGCAGGTGAATGAACGGTATTTTGCCATTGCCTTCCATCGGATGAACATTTGGGATCTACAATTTAACGTTGGCTTCTAACCATTTGTGTCGCCAGTTGTAGTTGAGGCCGGGAACTCTTGATTACAAAGGTGGTTGTAATTGTAATTAATTTTTGTTTTTAAATGATTCCTGAACTGAGGGCACGTCACGAATGTACATTGGAATTTTGATTTTTAGAATGGAATCACGCTGTCATTCTACAATATTGCTGTCTGTAATCTACAGCACTTTACCTGTACGTATTGCATTGAAACAGAAAGTAGTATTGATTGGTCGGGTTAATTCTAATGCGGGGGCCCAATGTAATGTAACCTAACCTAACGTAACCAAAATACCGTGAAGGAAAGTATACTGTAATGTAATCAAACCGAACCTAAGCTAAAACAAAGCCTGTAGTTATAAAAAAAAGTATGATTTTTTAGGAAAAAATTCTGGTCCCCGTAATTTGAATTTATCCAATTGGTCTAGTGTACAGTTTCGTGAATAAATATTGCAAGTAGTGTCATGTTATTCACATGGTAGTGCACATTAAGGAAATTGATCGATGTTGGCAATCCCATTTTTGGAGTTGATTGGGGGTGAGGTGGGGGTCAATAGTTTGATCATCTTTAAACCTGTTGCACCTGCATTTATTTAAAAGTAATACTAGCAAGAACATGTTAGGAAGGAAGTAAACGGAATATGGAAACAAAGACGTAATCAGTTATTAATTACAGTATTCCGTAATCAGTTTCGTAAGATGAGTAACTTTTATAGCCTCCCAAGGATGTCGGGTTGGAAACATTTTGTACTTAAAATTCTCGTTTTTCCCCCTTTAGAGAGGCCAAAAATGCCATTACCACCCCCGCTCACTAGATCTGAAACGGGTCAGGTTTTGGACCGGGTCTACGCTTGGGATCCGAAGGGCGCAGATTATTTCCTTGTTTCTTTCAGAGGTGACATGGACTGGATACTTTACAGATCTGAAACCGGACTACTTTTCGTGACCCGTCTGTGAACTCTGAAAATTTTCAGAATTCACAGACGGGTCACCAAAAGCAGCCCGGTTTCTGCTCTGCCTCTCCTGCCGATTAATATATTGTACATCAAGTAAAATTTCAGCTGAAATCCCCCAAATCACTTACTGGGATGTCCTGCGGACTTCAAGCAAAGTATCCCAAAGAGAGCCCTAAAATGTCCAAAAGAACGCCTAAATTCCTCCCGTAAGCTTCCCATGAATATTTTTTGGGATTCCCTCCGACGTCCCATTGGAATCTAGCGGGAATGATCCCGTTTTGGGGAACTTAAGCGGACATCGGGATGTCCCATGGACGTCCCTGGGACGTCAGTGATCTACTTAGGACGTCCCTGGGACGTCCTAATATCCTGTCGGGACGTCCTGTGGATTTCCTATGGACGTACATGTGCTGTGTGGGCACAGAAGGCATTGTTTCTGGGACAACTTCGCACACACAGAAGGCATCACTTCTGGTGAGCACTCTACTTTATTGCACACAGAAGGCACTACACATTAGTCGTCGTAGGCGTCGTCTCCACACATTAGTAAGGTGGAGATACATAAATAAGTGCGAAAAAACACGAAGCCCAAGAAATCAAATAATAAAAATCCAGGAAATTACGTACAAAATCAGAACAGACGTGTCAAGTGATAAAAGGACAATATTTCTCAGGTACAGTTAAGGTCGAATGGCTAAAATTAGGAAATTGTATCCAAATTTTTCACTTATTAGTAAATGTCAGTTGTAACTAGGTCAGGTAGTAGGAAAGGCAATTTGATTCAAATTTTAACCAGTAAAAATCCTTTTCGGTAGGCCTACAGGCTGAGGTAGGTCTTGAAAGTTTTTTATTTTCAAAAATTCAAATCTCGCCTTATATGAGAGTTATCGAGAAACTATTTATTGATTTGTAGATTATTCATCAAGAGTAGCGGTTCGCCTCCAACTTCAATGTTTTTTTTGAGAGGATGTGCCTCCTTTATCTTAACCAAAATCTCCCTGCAGCACTACACCACCATGGTGTCCATCCGCACCCTCCCACCGGGGCCTGCGCCCCCAAAGGGGAAGTTTGCCCCATTTATTGTAACCTACTGTTCGTCATATACCTTCAAAGAAAATTTCTTTTCTCTAACTTCAATGATTTGGAAATTGCGTTTTTGGGGAGGCGATTTTGGATTAAAGTTGATGACTTTTTTAAACTTTTCTTATATTGTCGTGACCTACATGTGTTGGTACATACTCAAGTAAAATTTCATTTATCCAGCTCAAACGGTGTGCAAAATGGGATTTTGGGCGGTCATTTTTGATCCAAGGTGGCTACTTTTCCCAAATGTTGTAATATTTCCCTAAACTACTCGTCATAATGCACCTTTGTGCCAAATTTCGTATCTATAAGTCAAACGGTGTGGAAAATGGATGTTTAGGGCAGCCATTTTGGATCTAAGACGGCGTCTTTGGATACATCATGTAATGTTTTAGTAACATACAAGTGATACCGTACCGTATTACCAAATTTGAAATTTCTAGCTGCAGCCGTTTAGGCTTTGTATTCTATACAACAATGGGTTCAGCTGCCATTTTGGATTCAAGATGGCGAGTTTTTCAACATTTCGCAATATTTTCTTGAACTACTAGTGATAATACACCTTTATGCCAAATTTCGTATCTCTAGCTCAAACGATATGGAAAATAGATGTCTAACTTCGGCCATTTTGGATCCAAGATGGCGTCTTTGAACTCATTAGGTAACATTTTCGTAATCAAACATTGATGTTGTACCTTTATGCCAAATTTGATTGCAATAGCCCCAGCGGTTAAGGCTGTGTATTCTATACAACATTGGGTTCGGCTGCCATTTTGGATCCAAGATGGCTACCGATTTTTTGCTCATTAACGAACTTAACCGAGCAATTAAGCCTAGGAACAACATATAAAAATTTGGTTCAAATATCTTCAAAATTATGGAAGCTAGCGTGTTATCACAGGTTGTATGTTTGTGGGACCCACCATTGGTTATTATGTATAATTATGTGTAAAAGCGTATATTAGACTTAGAAATTATGGTTATCAACGCTATTTACTTCGATTTTAGAAAATCCAATTTTTTCCCCTCCCTATTCATGCAATAGTCAATGTGAATCCCTTTTATTCTTTTAACATTGCGGGACCCATATACGAATTTTTCATACTATCATTATGGAACCTTTCTATGTTCAGTCGTACCAACCTTTGTGCTTCATGTCAGTACTTCGAAACATGATGGTATCAGGAAGCGATAAATGAAAAATTGAGGGGTGTAAAAGCATTTTATAACTTTTCCTGCATATTATTTTTCAAAATAAGTCATACCCAGCTGCCGTGGCTCAATGGTAGAGCATTGGCTTAGCAATGGGGAGAACGCGGGTTCAAACTCGGGTCCGGACATCCTGACTGACGTTTTCCCTGGTTTCTCTCGGTCACAGGAGGCAAATGCTGGGATGGTACGAGAGAACTACATGCAACATTCCTTTATATAAAGATATCATTAATGATACCGGTATTCCAGTTGCGTAAAAATAAAGGGAAAATAATCACTTACCACTACTGGCAATGAAAGCAGGATGCCCGATTCCAGACGAGTGATCTACAAGTAAGTCAGCGAGGTCTTTATGTGAAGGAAACTAGCGTCTAATCCACACTGATCAAGGTTCACACTGTCGGCCACACTGATCAAGGTTCTTCGAAGATTTTCTCAGTTTCATCAGTCTAATCTTGGCATAATAGCTAGACAAAAAGTCATGACCGCTAAATTAGTCTAACCCTGCTGTACTCGGAAGAGCGCTTCCCGAAGGATGCCATTCCTCTGATATATGACGGGCCTATCCCATAGCTGGCTGTAAGGTCCATAAATAAACATAAATTAAGAACGAAAAAAATTATATTTTGATGTTTTCCAACGCATTGTTTTCTCCATTTCTCAGGAATTAATTTGTGTTCATTAAGTATTTTTTAATGTTATTTTTTTCATTCGAATGCTAATTTCCTTTTTTCTTCACAAAACAAAGAAATGTGTAATAACTGAAAGATTTTGCGTAGGTCTCAATGAGTTTAACATTGCAGGTATACAGCTACATAAATTTTAAAAGAATTATTTAATTTTAAATCATTGTATCGTAATATTTTATTGCATAAAATCTGGCACATTAAAAAAAACTAATTCATTGTTGGGAGCTTCCTTTACATGATGTATTCACTTCTACGTTTACTTAGGTACTTTACAGAGTTAAACATTTCATTTTTTATTTTTCATTTCTTCAATGCTATACTAAACAACATTGGAAGTACCGAATTGCCATGGTTTAGCTAGTAAAGCGTTGTTTTGGCACTCGGGAGGTTTTGGATTCGATACTAGCGACCAACCATCCTGAAAGAGGTAATTTTAGTTTGTTGTCGTTAGTCTGACCAAGCAAATGCCGGGATGATACCTTCAACCTGGACTCTAGTCGATTCATTCCTGTATCATTTCCCTTACCCTATCCCAGGGTGAGCCAACGAAAGGCCAAAAATGAATTCAAATCATTGGAAGTGAAAGATATAAGTTTTCACATATCTTGCATCAAAAGTTTATCTTGATAAAACACACACACACACACACACACACACATACACCTTGAACGAAGGAAATAAAATTTTACACTAGGAACAGGGAGTGGA
>JAGDQP010000394.1:56228-68650 GCA_022664845.1 Lepisma saccharinum
TGTCAAGGCTTGCTGTGTCTTCATCCTGTTTTAATTAAATTAAGTATGGATACAGAGCCTCAATGTAATTTTATAAATATGTATGTATGTATTTATGTGCGTAGTGTATGTGTGTGTTTGTGTCCGATGAATGAATGGCTACGTTTATCGCCTTGTAATCAATGGGTTTGAGAGGTGCGAAATATTATGCTATCCCTCCTGAATATCTGGCCAAATTCTTTGCCTTCACTTTCAAGAGCTAATCGCCCCCACTTTGTTTCGCCCCCATTCTCCTACTACGTTTTCTCATCCACTTCGAGCATGGGATGGAGGGGAAACAACCGCTAAGCAATAATTCTGTCATTCAGCAGGGGTTTTCAATAGTTACTTATGATCTTTATGTTAGGATGTGGAGGCAGATCGTCATAAAGACGCACCAGAGTTCCGGTAGCTCAAGGGACAAGGAGGGAAAAAAACTAGCCATACAAATGTAAACAATACGATTAGTGTTGACTTTCTCTTCTCTGTCTCTTTCTCTCTCTTTCCGCCATTAAAAAATGTGTCAACAGCTTTTGTTTTCACATGAAGACATTGTAACCCAAATAATGTACAGTAGTTATTTCGTAACACATTTATGCTAGTAAATACTTTCCGTAGTAAATGTAAGTTAGCAACACTAGTAACACATAGTGACATCTATTGAGAAAACAATGACGGCAACTGAAGGTTTAGTGCCTTCTTAATAAAGAAATGGAAAGATTGTCAAAATGGCAAGCTTGAGCTGGACTAAAGCCCGATCAGCTTCCTTAGTTCTTACTCAAAGCCAGCTACAAGCAACTGGCCCGCGGTCCAGGGGGAAAACGTCTCTGACTGCGAAGAGGCAATGGGTAGGTGCGTGGGATCGAACTGCTCCGGCGACCATCGTGACAGATTTTCCAGGGATTTCCTCAGTTTCACCAGACAAATGCTGGCTAGTAACTTAAGAATGGCCCTGGCCGATGCCTTCCTTATCATTGCCCTTACCCTATCCTGACCTGAGTCAAAGTTGCCTGAACGCCACAAAATAACTCAAATTCAAGTGACTGTATTTGCTGGACCACGGGAGCTGACGAGATGCTAGTTTTCAAATTCCCAAAAACCGTGAGGAAGGGAATAATGTGTACATTTTATTTCTGATAATATAATTTGTGTGTACCCTTGTTTTATTTCTCTTTCTTCTTGCGCTGCTTTTCTTCTCTACGTATTCCGTCATCCGATAGATTATACGCTCCCACCACCACCGGGGTTTCGAAAAACTCGAAAAAAATCGTTAAACCGGACTTTTATTACTTTTACCCCTCGCATCTCTATTATTTAAGAATTGATTAGCAGAAACCTTTTTAATATTATCATGCTGATGTTACTTTTAATATTGTAGTATATTTAGTAATTTTTAATTTCCCCTCGGGTTTGTATTTACTACTCAAATTAAACAGGTTAGCGCTGTGATTCAATTAACAATCGCGATGGCCCCGGTCCCTTGATAGCATCTGAAACACAAAATATGTGGCATTTTCTCATAGGTTGGCAACAATGAAAACTCGGGTTCTTAGGGCCACAGTGTTGTTACATTGTCCCCAATAATGTTAATGCCAAGCTGGTGTTGTTATGTCGAAGTGTACAGAAGGAATTTTTAAAAAATTAAAAAAGTGGCAACACTGATATCTGGAGAACAACGTCGGACCAGGAATACCTTTGCGACCTTGCCCAGTGCCAAACGAAGACAATTCTTAGTTTGGGGTAAATCGATGGACGCGTGTGGAATTGTATTGGTTTGCCATCTCCGTTAAACCCTTGGGGCTGTGAAACCAAAAAAAAATAGAAACCCGCTTCTAATGAATTGACGAGACTTTTCTAATGACACCTTAACAAAGTTCCTACGTCTTCTAGTTTCTGAGATATAGGAGTATAAGTTTTTACCCGAATCCCCCGTTTCACTCTATAGGGTGTCTAATAAAAAGTTGTAGAGCCAATCCTAATGAACTGACAAGGGCTATCCAGTAGGGTTGCCAACCAGCCGGTATTCTACCGGTCCGGCCGGAAATTTTAGTATTTTTTGTATTGGTCCGGTGACCGGTACCAAGCTATCACCAGTACTATTGCGACCGCTAATTTTCTGAACATTAGTTGACCGTCTTACGCGTGGCTTTCATAGAGATTTTGCGTCTACCTGTAAAAAACAACAACTAAAATCTCGGAGTCAACTTTTATTTTCATAAAAGAACACCTTCCCTTAATTTTATCGTTTATTCTATTACCGCTTATTAACGAGATACAATTAATGTACTTTGTCTAGCGTATAGTACTTTTCTAAATTTACATCTAGAACAACAGCACGTGATATAAAATAATACCCTACAGACAGTGCTTTTATATAACTGCCAGAACTGTGATACTAAACTATGATGGAGAAGGAAAGCTCATTAAACATTTCTTAACTTCTTTCGTAAAAAATTATTAATTTCCTTTTTATTATTATTTAGGGGTAGGGATGCAAGTATTTTCCCGGTAGGGCTAAAAATTGTACCAATTTTGAGATTAAAACCTGTGGTCGATACAGAAGTCTCACCAACCTAACATATGACCCCTATTTTATTTATGAATTATGATAATCTCTGCCAGAGACGATAGTCAGATCTGGAATCCGAGTTTCCAGTTCAGATTTGCCACTCACCCTGTTTCCGGTCTGTTGGATGTTTTATTTTTATTTGTCCTGTTTCAGAAAAAGAAGCGGATTAATTTCTTTGCTATCCGTCTGCACAATTTATGCTAAGTGTTCCACCATTTTTTTATTTTCTGGTATTTTTTGCAAACCTAGAAATCCAGTTGGCATTTAAGATTTTAAAGAATTATTACAAAATATTAATATTCTCTTAGAATTAGTTAATTTTCAATTTGGCGCAGATTGTACTAAAATAGTAAAGGATAAGAATGCTGTTCGTCAAATAGCAAACAGAAAGAAGAATTTTAGTAAAGTAACAGTAAAGTAAAACAAGAATAGTGATAGTAAAGGACTAAAGAAAATATTTTCTTCATTATTGAAAAATTATAAAGAATACAAGTTTTCAATATGTCACTACATAAAATTTTGTTATGCGTATGCAGATTCAAATTCTTTACGTAGTATCTCCAAGTTAATGAAGAAAACTGGTCTTACTCCGAAAAAAGTAAGAAAAGGGTTAGCTTCACAAGATACATATACTTTACATGCTCCTGCACGTAAACATTTTCCACGTACGTAAAAGATATTATGTTAATGCGCTTAATGAACTAGTACAAATGGATTTAGCAGATATGCAAAACGTATCAAAATATAATGATGGTTATAAATATATTTTATGTAGCATAAATGCTTTTAGTCGATATGCTGTTTGTATTCCTGTTAAAAATAAAACGTTTCCTATCATGGCTAAAGCAATAGAATCAATATTCAGTAAAAGAAAGTTACCTTTACTTCATTGTCAAACTGATTTAGGAACAGAATTTTATAATCAACATGTTGAACGTGTTTTTCAAAAATATCGAGTAAATCATTATAGTGTACATTCTGAAATCAAAGCTGCTTTCGTAGAATGTTATATCCGAACTTTGAAGGAAAAAATATATAAATACTTAACTGCTGAAAATACATATCGATATATTGATATCTTACAAAATCTTGTAAAAAGTTATAATTATACGAAACATTCTTCCATTCATTATGCACCTGTGCAAGTAAATGATTCTAATGTTAATGAAATTTGGGAAAGATTGTACGGGCAAGAAAAGAAAGTTAAGCAGAAATGTAAATTTGAAGCGGGAGATTATGTTGGAGTGAGGTAATATAAGCATAAATTGGAAAAAGGATATTTAGGTCTCGTGAAATATTTATTGTGGATCAATGTATTCAAAGTAATCCAATGACTTATAAAATTCGAGATTGGAATGGGGAACTTATAGTAGGTTCATTTTATCAGCAGGAGTTACAAAAAGTATTTATAGGAAAACAGAAAAGTTATTTAATTGAAAAGGTATTAAAACGTAGGAAATGTTGGATTTATGTTAAATGGTTAGGATATCCATCTTCTATGAATAGTTGGGTTAAACAAAAATCAGTTCAGTCGTAAACATGCTGTCTCACGAACAAGCCGATGAGTTTTATGTTACATTACTATCAAATGTTTGCAATAATATTTTTTGAAAATAAATGAAGTTCGTATACTACGAAGCTATGTCAGCCAATTCATTTAACGGGAAATTGGGTGGTAGGTTTAAGTGGACTTTCTATTCCGTGGAGTTTTTATAATATAAAAAAGAAGAAGAACTTGCTATTCAAATACGGGATAAAAATATAGTAGGATATACTATAAAATTTCCAGTCGGATATTATGAATCAGTACATTCGATTTTAGATATTATTCGCAAGACTTTACCTAAAAAAAATCGGAAAAGCATATGACGAAAAAAAAGATTTACATATGTTTGATAATAGTAGTATTCTTAATAAAAAGTTTCATGATGTAGAAATGACTAGTGTTGACCGCACAGATCAATGATGATCCCGTTGTAATAGAAGAAAATCCTATCGTTATGCAGTATGAGGAAAGTAGAGATAAAGTTTATATTTTTCATAAACTATGTCCTAAACGTGAACATCTTTTCGCAATGAGTCCGGGTTTGCAAAATAATTTAGGATTTACTAATGATTCTAAAGTGAATACATCTATAGTTCACGTTTATCCTATGAATCCGAAAAACAAACCTAAGTTTCTAAATGTTCCAGCACCTTTCCACACAAATCTTGATTATTTTATTCCTTCAGAAATAAATGTTTGTATATATATATATTGTAAAAGATGAATCTGTTTGTGGGAAGCCAATTCGAAAAATTAAAATACAAGATTATCATTACGGAAAAATAAAATCTTTTATTTTTGATTGTCAACAATATGTTAAAGTTGAAAAGAAAAATTTTGATACTCTTCATGTAGACTTAAAAGATGTGCAGGGGAAAAGTTGCCATTTCAATTTGGAACTTCAAGCGCAACACTACATTTTATATGGAAATTATCTCTGAAAGTAGTGAAGATAGTTTTTACATTATACTTACTTCTAATGGAAATATTCAAACTTATTCTAATAATAGTCCAACACATTTTTTAATATTCTTAATATCGAATACATTTAAATGATTCGTGGATGGTAGGTTTAAGTGAAATTCATATTTCCTTAACATGTGATAATGTTATTTCGGGTCAAAATATAATATGCTATGATAATGTAAAACATAAAATACCATAAGGATGTTATTCCACCGTTCAACAGTTGTTATATGAATTGAGTAAGATAAATTCAAGTATAAAATTTGAATATTCAAACATTGTTACTGTAGACGTTGATGATAGTATAAAATCTTCACGTTTATCACCGATATTAGCATTACAGTTAGGTTTTGAACCTAATATTAATATTTTAAAAGATAATCGTATTCCCAAGCAGCCATTTTTACACATTGGGTATCCACACCAAGTGTTTGTTTATACAGATATTATTCAACCTCAGTTTGTAGGTGATACAAAAGCACCTATTTTACGAATTGTAGGTATGACCGATAATCATCATGGAAAAGTACAAACCATAACTTTTCAGAATTTCATTATTTTCCACTTCCAAAACTTTCATTTGACACTGTAGAAACACTACTAAAGGATCATTCAGGCCGTAATTTACCATTCTCATCCGGGACATTGACCATAACACTTCACGTTAAGCGCTCATCAAAATGAAATCCTATACACTTACGCATAGAGGTAGAGGTATACCTTACTTTGCAGGACCTGTTTATCAGCGGGGACATGGGATTGGGACTTTATTTCGCGGATTGTTACGATTTGCTATGCCATTCATTAAACAATTAGAAAAAGCAGTAGGGCGACAAGCTTTACAAACCGGAATACAAGTTGCGGGAGATATGCTGGAAAAACGACCTGTTAAGGAATCTTTAAAAGCACGAATACGCGAAGCAGGATCATCTTTAAGAACGAAAGCTGAAAATAAAGTCAGTCAGTTGCTTAGTGGAAGTGGTAGAAGAAGGGCACTAAACGTAAGGCTTCTGTACGTATTGGACCACCAAGTTTAAAGAGAAGTCGTGCTTGTAATAAAAGAAAGACTAGAGATATTTTCAGTTTAAAAAAAATGTCGTTTCTTACACATAAAAGTAATGAATGCTGTAGGAATGAATTCGACTTAGTTTCTGTCCCTATGACACAAACTGCTATTGAATCATCTCGAATGGTAGAGTATCGACCAATTTCATCGCTTTCTTCTGGTGGCCCTATAGAATTTCTTGTGCCTGGAGATACTGCTGAATATATTCTTCCTGCACATATTAATCTTTTTGTCAAGTGTAAAGTATTAAGGGGAAATGGAGATAATTTACAAGTAGCAGTGGAAGGCCACCAGCCGTTGCGGCAGAAAATGTAGCGCCGGTAAATAACTTTTTACATTCACTTTTTACTCAATGTTGATGTTTCTTTAAATGATAAAATTATTTTTTCTTCAAATGCTACGTACCCATTTAGAGCATACTATGAAACTTTACTTAATTATTCTGAAGATGCAAACAAAACTCATTTAATTACTGGATTATGGTATAAGGATACTGCAGGGCATTTTAATACTCTCAATGAAAATAATGCTGGTTATTATAAACGAAAATCTATTGTTGCTGGTAGCGCTTCCATTGATACGTATGGACGACTTCATACAGATATTTCTGGATCTAATCGAGTTCTTCCAAATAAAGTCAATCTTCGTATAAAATTAAGTCGTAGTAAAGATGCATTCTGCTTAATGGCAGCTGAAAATTCTACATTTAAAGTTAAACTGGAAGAGGTTATTCTTTATGTTCGTCGAATTAATATTTCTGCTGATTTAGCTTTACAGTTAAACAGTCTTATGACTCATGATACTGCAAAATTACCATTGACTAGAGTTGAAACAAGAGTACATACTATTCCTGCAAATACTGGTTCCTATAATCTTGATAACATATTTCTTGCAAATGTAGCAAAGGGTCTCATTATAGGTTTTACTACAAATACTGCATTCAATGGAAGATACCATGAAAATCCCGTCCACTTTCAAACTCTTAATATTAATAAATTGCAAGTACAAGTTGGATCCCAATTTTATCCTCCCACCCCTCTTACTCCGGATTATGCTAATCAACTATGCGTTCAAAGTTATCACACCCTGTTCTCTGGAACAGGTATATTTCATGAAAATGTAAGCCATACACTCATATATTCTGATTACCCTCATGGATATACTCTTTACGCTTTTATTCTTTCTCCTACTAATACTTTGGATGATTCTACATGGGATGTTATTAAGGATTCTCCCGTTAATCTCCGAATTGGCTTCAGTCAAAATTTGCACAATCTATTTTATATATTATTTACGCTCAATTTCATTGTCTTATACAGATCGATAAGGATCGAAATGTATATACAGACCATACCATGCAACATTTAGCTTAGTTTACAATCAACCATGAGAACTGTCGTACACTTTTCAGCCTTCGATGATAATGAAGAAAATAATTTCATAGTCAAAGAATTAGCCATAGTTCATGTAGATAGCAATAGTTTTCAAAGTTGGATATTTAAACCTACTTTTCCAACATCAAAAATTAATCCGAGTTTAAGATATAGAAATAATTATTTACGACAGCATGTTTTTGGTCTAGAGTGGATAGAAGGCGAACTTGAATACAATGAAGTTAAAAACATAGTTACTAAGTATACCTCGCACAGTCATTGTGTATTCACTCACGGCAAAGCACAGCAAATATATCTAGAGTCTCTTCTACAAAGAACAGTAATTAATTTGGAAGATATACACTGTCCGAAATACCGTGCTTTATCATTTCCATCACAGAATTGTGTTCACCATCTTCATCAGTTTACAAGTTTTCGTTGTGCTTTAAAGGAAGCGTCAGTGTATGCAAACTATATAACTTATTATCATTTACTTTCTTTTATTATACCTGAAAACAGAACAGTGTATGAACCGACACCAATAAATGAAAGTGAAAGTAATGTGGACTGATCAGATCTTAAAAATTGTGCCTCAGGACTGTACTAGTGCAACTACGCTTACAGGAATTTATTCAATGGATACTTTACCAAAACAAGTTGAATATCCAGCGTCACTTATAATTAATTTGAGTACCTCAAGTTCCCCGAGAACTTATTGGACTGTCATATATATTAATAAACATGGACGGGGCCAATATTTTGATAGCTTTGCAAATGATCCTACTAAACCAACTGAATAAGCTTTAAAACGAAATTGTAAATTATATCATGTAAATAAAACTCAAATTCAACACGAAGGATCTATTCTTCGTGAACTATTCTGTATTGTACTTATTTATTGTACTGTACGAGGAAAAAATATATTCTCTACTTTTTGCACTACGAATGTTAAGAAAAATGATACAATTGTAAAATCACTTGTAAAAAAGTATCAAAAGAAAGGAAAAGTGTAAATAAAAATTGTATTATAGTAAATACAAATATTTTATTTATATGATTATTATTATTAAGGTTATATCAAATAAAATATAGAAAATGAAGTATAAGTATAATGTTTATTAAGAACGTGTACTAAACTGATCTATAAAACAAGTTACACATGCTTCTTATATTTGCATTGTTGATAAAGTATTTACAAGATTCTGTGCTTTCTCATGTTCCATCCAATGTTGTAATTGTAAGCAGTTTCTCAATTCATAAGCATTCACCTCCACAGGGTCATGATACGTACACTTAGAGATACCAGTGTTCAAATTTAATGTTTTCAGAGCAGGACATTCCTTTTCACTTACATGATCCACACTTTACAAATGAAATAGTTTTTTAATCCACTGTACCTTTTCAAGACCTTTACAAAAAAAGTGTAGCTTTACTTGAACACAATTGAAAAATTAATCTACGAAAATGTGAAACGCTGTATACATTTGTTGTGTCCCAATGTAAACCGTGAAAGTTCTGTGTTAACCATTGTACTTGTTTTTGATATCCTAGTCCTTCTTCCGTAATGTCACATGGATTTTTTTCTAAACAGTGGAATAAAAGACTAGCATCACACGCTACGATACAAAATTCTCTTATAATAAACTCATGCGCAGAGATTTTAAATCCCTGCACATCAATAATGTACTGTTCTGAAGACACAGTTACAGACTTTTCTACTGAAAATTGTTCATGTATTACATCTGGTATGAGTTGAGCAATGAATTCACTATTATGAACTAATTCTCTACAAGATTTGAAAAAAGTATTCATGGAAATACTTACATGACCCTGTCTTTTGAAAATTTCATAGTAGTCCACAAATCTTTCATGATGATTCACTTGATTCAGGAAATGTTTTGAAAGTACTTTGCCTGTATCCCATACATATATACAGTTAGTATGAAGAACCTTCTACTTACACGAACTACAAGTAATTGGATTGTCCTTTAAATAAGTACGAAAAGTTTGTGACACACACGAGTCCCGAATAAAAATACCACCACCACAAAACACACAAAAATCTGACATTTTCGCTTCAGAGTTTTAAATTCTCACTTCAACTGTCGATTTTTATCCTTTTCAAAAACATATCAATTACACTTGACATGTACACTTTTATCACTCGCCATAAACCATATTTCATATTTCTCATTAATACATCATCCTCTTCCACTTCCTGATGATCTTCTTTATATAAACGATAAGGTTCACTTAATGTCCCAGATTTCACAGCATTACGCCACACAGCTTTCCTACAATATTCTTCAAAGTCTTCTCCTCTTTGAACCACCATTCACATATCCTAGACATGCATGACCAGTTTGGTTACCCTCTCCTTCATAACAAGCTTCACATATCAATGCAGTTGCAGGATTCCACTTCTTTAATGTCTGCTTAATACATTTTTCGTCCACCCACTGCTTTTTACACAAACACTTATTAGTAATAGTTTTCACTTTTTTACTTACTGCTCCTACTGATGTTGATGCTTTCACTAAAGAGTTCGCTAACACTGTAGCGGGAACTGCTCTTACTATAACTCGTGCAGATTTTACCAGTCTTGAAGATCCTTCTCCTTCTTCTGCTGCTACTGCTGCTGCTGCTCCTGCTGCACCTAAGGATGTCTGCTTTATACTCGTATTTCCAGAGAAGAGATGTTTCTTTGAAGGATACACCACTCCGTCTAACACACGTTTCTTCGATGACTGCTGATTCTTCGGAACTATAGAGGAATAAACCTCCCGAATTTCGTCGTCATCCTCTTTTACTAGAGAAGAAGATGATAATAATGAAGGAGATAGTTTATCAGCCTTTACTTTTGACCTTAAATAAGTATATATTGTACGATCCCCTGTATCCTCTTCTTTTGCATTACCATTAGCAAATAATGTCAGCGTCTCCACAATCTCGTCATCTTCCGCTGTTAAGTCCACTATTTCTCCTACACCTTGTTCATACTGCTGCTGCTCTGCCATGACTGAAGCTCAAGTCAGTTTATAATGATGTATACAACAGTACTGCCCTCTATATATTCTAAACTTTATCAAGATGATATCATAAGATTATCAGATAGCAATATGAGTAACGAGAACATAAACAAGATATCAATAGCGTCGCTGTCAATGACCATATGACGTCAATCCTCAAGTATTGACTTGCACCGCCTAATGTGGCAACCATGTATGACTCATCTACTCAGCCATGTGACAACACTGTGATGATGTCATCCAAACACGTAGCACTATAGTACAAAACCATAATCATATAACAACCTCGTATCATCTAATATGATCGTCCAATGCTACACTAAGGTCACGTGATGGTCTCTGAACCAAAGTTCACGTCACCTGATATGCCCAACCGTTGACGTCTATGCAGCCCCAGCCATGAATGCAACCCGCCTTATTTTATAAAGTTTACATGACACGTGCTTTTTCGTAATTAACATCAAATGATCTATTATGATCGTCCAATGCTACACTGAGGTCACGTGATGGTCTCTGAACCAAAGTTCACGTCACCTGATATGCCCAACCGTTGGAGTTTATGCAGCCCCTGCCATGTAGGTAACCCGCCATATTGTATAAAGTTTACACCGTAACTACTGAAACATATCAGAAATTAAAGGCTAAGTTAATCAGTCTATGCAGACCCAAAATTTCGTTTTTATAAAGCTGAAATGGAGATAAATGCAATCCAGCAGCAGAAAGACGAACCTATTGATTTCTATTTTTTAAAATAAATTGAGAGCAATTAGGCATAATATTCCTGAGGAACAAAAAGCTCATTTTTATCATTAGTACTGACCAAAACTTTTCTATAAAATATTGCATTAGAGAACCATACTACGGTGAAAGATTTTCAAAAGCGTATACATGCTCTAGAAACATCATCGGATTTATTAAAAATGAAAAAGAATTTATGGAGAAATTCCAGGCGTTGTTAGCTTTGGTGGATCAAAATCAGCAAGTACAGGCTGCATGTAGCCCAACAACACTACAGCCAACAAGAAGACAAGGTAAAGGACAAAACTTAACTTACCAAAATAGTAGCTTACAGCATCATTACTATCAAATTTCACACATACAAGGAGCAAACTACCAAACTACTGCATCACAAACTTTACCACCATGGTCAACACAGAAACCTAGCATAGGTTTCCGGAAAGGCGAGGCCGAACCACCTGGTCAAACGCTACCTTATCAACCTTGTTCCGGTATACAAACTTTATTACCATGGCCAAAACAAGAACCATCCTATGAAGTTCCTATTTACCCCAAAATGTGGAAACTAGTATCATATTTTTTATACTTGTTTCCAAAAATCAATTGGGCCCTTTACGGATCCAGAGGCCGGTTAAATATTGTTTTATGAAGGCAATATTTGGCATGGCTTTATTTGTAACCCATTCACAATCTTTGATGACAACTCGAATGTCAATATCTGAAAACAAAATCGGCCCACCATACTGTACAGTTGCCTCATCTTTTGAGGCAGCTAAAAGTTTGAAGGTTTACATCAATGCCATGTCTGTTCGTCTGTCTCTTTCTGAAAATCCTTTAACTCAGGAATTACTAGGGCTACGTAGTGTAATTTATGTTATATTGTTACATTCCACTTTTTAAGTTTTGATTTTCCTTTCGTTTTCTACGGCAATTTTTATGTTTTTTACTTTCATTCATCTGAGAGGCAGGATTGAAGATATTTTGCCATGTCATCAGTGCCATTTAACAGAGAAATGTACTGTAGAAAAAGCGGTCATACTTGGATTTGTCGAACTAGGGTAGCGTACGTTTGATATGAACCACTCGTTACATACACACACACACACACACACACACA
>JAGDQP010000394.1:73650-159527 GCA_022664845.1 Lepisma saccharinum
GAGATATATTTTCCAGAACTTCAGCATTCGAGTCGTAAATTGGAAGGTCACAGCTTTGTTCCCGAGTAAACCACGTTAGTTATTTGTACGCATATGTATTGAATGTCCGGATTGGAGTTACTAGTCTCCCACCAGGGACTTCCGCAAGTGGCGGAAAGGGGAATGCCAACCAGATATGGTGGGTACCGGAAATATTCCGAGGCGGACCAAAACCAGTACTGCTGCCTTGCAGTTAGTAGAGGGATCTACAATGGCTAAGGGAAAATAAGCCCGAACAAAAATATCACGGTGAGGGGAAGGAGCATTACCATCACCACTCTGAAACTGAAGATGAATGACTTGGGGAAGGCTTAGAGATGGACAGAGGACGACACCTTTACTGCGAGATTGTAGAGCTGACAACTTTACACCGCTAAAGCATGTCATGAAATAGTAACACATGGTTCATGTATTCTCCTGCGATAAATTATTGCGGAAATAAACTAATCACCCAATTCGGATCTGAGGGCGGGGACTCCTTCATTGGGCTAAAAGAACAGGATTAAGAAAGATTTTAGAATAGGAACGTGGAACGTACGCACATTATAACTAACGGGCGCTCTTCAGATGGCGGTACGCGAGACCGAGAAGTACGATCTAGACATATTAGCGATACAAGAAGTTCGGTGGTAGAATCAAGATAGCATTCCGCAGGGCAAGTACACATTCTACGACTGGGGAACACAGTCTCACAATTTTGGAACAGGATTCCTCATTAAGAACAGTATCCTTCATGCTGTGAAGAATATAGAGTTCGTAAACGAAGGATTATCGTACGTTACGATACGTACTCGATGGGGCAACACGGTTTTATTAAACGTCTATGCTCGGACCGAAGTTGCTACTGATAACGACAAAGATATATTCTACGATGAGTTAGAAATTCTGTTTGACCGAATGCTGAAGTATAATTCGAAAATTGTGTTGGGTGATTTCAATGCAGAGGTAGGGAGGAAAGAAAAATATAGGCCTATTATAAGCAAATACAGTCTTCACGAAACGATAAGCAACAATGGAGAAAGACTGATAATTTTCGAGATTTCGTGAAACCTAGTGGTAAAGAGCACGTACTTTGAACACAAAAACATACGTTTATACACATGCGTATCTCCGGAACGCAAAACTCTCAATCAGATCGATCACGTATTAGTAGATAGACGAAGACACTCCAACCTAATGGATGTTAGGTCGTACAGAGGAGCGGAAGGTGACACCGACCATTAATTAGTGATCACAAAAATTAGGTAAAAGTTATGCATCGATAACAGAGAAACAACAGGGTCAAAACAACTGAAACTCGAAAGTTAATCGAATAGATAATCCGAACATAAAATCAGCTTACCCACTCGAAGTGTCAAATAGTTTCGAAACCCTAGCAGACTCGAGTAATAATAACTATGATATTAATAATGAATTGATGTAAGAAAGATGTGGGAGGCAATTCGTGAAACAATTAAGAGCGCAGCGAAGGAACCTATAGGTGAGACAAAAACAGGAAAACAAACCTTGGCTTGATAAAGGAAAGCAAAGAGGAATGAAAACAGGCAAGGCAACGATGGCTAAGTAATAAAAGCGAAGCAAATACTCACAACTATAGTAAAGCGAAACGAAACGCCACACTCGGTTTCAGAAACAAAAGGCGATAATATCTTATGCATAATATTCAGGATATAGAGGAAAACGGAAATACAAATAACATACAAGGCCTGTACAAAGAGATAAACTCGTTAAGAAAAGGTTACGAGCCGAGGTTAGGAATGATTAGAACGTGGAGATCTTCAGGCAGATCCGACTAAAATAGTCGATGTGTGGAAAAGTTATTTCGACAAACTTCTTAATGTACACAATGGGGAAGAAACAGAAGAATTTGACATCCATACCGCAGAACCGTGGATTCCCGAACATAGCGAGATCGAGATCGAAATGTCGGTAAAGAAATTGAAAATTATCAAATCACCAGCAATATTCCAGCCGAATTAATTAAAGCAGGTGGAACGGCAGTAATCAAGGAAGTATATAAATATATAAGTGCTAAATGGCGAAAGGAGGAGCTCCCAAAGGAATGTTAAACCTCAATAACAGTTTCAATTTACAAAAAAAGTGGTAAATCGGACTGTAATAATTACTGCAGAATCTCGTTACTTGCAGCCTGTTACAAGGTATTAAGTAATATTCTGTTAACACGCCTAAGTGTATTCCGTTCATGGAATAATTGGAGATCACAAATGTGGATTTAGAAGAAATAGATTCACGATGGACCAAATTTTTGCCTTGGGACAAATTTTGGAGAAGAAATGGGAATACATTGGGACGGTTCATCAGATACTTATTTATTTTAAGAAAGCATATGTTTTCATCGAGAAGGTGAAAGAGGTCATAGAAAAAGTAAACAAATTTCAAAACTTGGAAGCATACATAACAAGCACAAAGAAGGTTATGGAAGAAATAAAAAGTCGCTGAGTATTGAGGAAAGATGTTTCTATTCAGCCCAAAAACTTCTAACATCACTATTAATATAAAGGAAATTGAAATTGAATATATAGATATTTTTTTACGGTTGCGAAATTTGGAGTACGACTCTAGCAGATGAGCATAAATTAAGTGTGTTTGAAAATAAGGTTTTTAGAATGATATACGGGCTGAAACGGGACGAGATGACTGGAGAGTGGAGGACACTGCATAATGAAAAGCTCCACAGAGTATACGATTCACCAGATGTAAACATTATGAGATCGCGACTACTAAGGTGGGCAGGCCATGTAGCTCTGATGGGGGAAAACGAAGACTACATTCTGTCCTGGTTGGAAGACCGGATTAAAGGATACCATTGGGAAGACGGAAACGCCGTCGGGAGGACAATATTAGAGAAGATAATCGAGAAGTAGGTGTTCGCGTTGAAAATTGGTTTATTTTGCTCAAGATAGAATTAAATGGCGAACGTTTGTTACTGCGCCGATTAACTTGCGAGTTCCATAAGCCATAGAGTTAGTTAGTTAGTTAATATATTCAATGTAAAATTTGAAAGGATAAGTCAGTTTAGCAAGTTTTTGTTGATAATCATGTGGGTACTTAGATGTTACCTCGTGACAACGTGTCTATTATCTACGGAATATAACTTCACCAGCAAGTATAATGCATTCAGATCAGGTTCATTAGTGTTTATCTATAACGTTTATCTGTTTCCAAAGGATATTTATTGTATTCACCAAGTATATTTTTTTCTGTTCGAAACTACCATGGTATTACAACCCGACACCCGACCACGTGCCTTGTAATTGTAAGTTAATTAATATTAAACTATCGGCATACGAGACTTATTTCCTAATGCTCTGTTTCCGTATTGAGGTAGTGAGATTCGAGTTGAAATTATTTAACGGGGATATTAGTTTGGAGTGTTCGATATTTTCTGGATTGTGAGGTCTGCTAGAGGAACCTACTTTATTCGATAATCTAATTTCTATATGTTGGGTATGTGTTAATTGCTAATTTAAGTAAACAAGGGAGAGATAGGATTTAATTTTAATTATTTTGTAGAAATGCCGTTTATCTATTGAAACGATTTGTAGATGTTTCAGCTCATTTATCGTTTGCCTTTGATTTATGTGTGGAATATGTACGAAGTTTGAACCATAAATAAAGCTTTGTTCATTAAAGTTTTAAGCAAAATGTAATTCAAGTGTTTGCTCTATGAATTACAAATATATTTAGTTCCTATCATATAGATGAGAAATAATATTTGTGGGATGTCTTTTGGGATCCTCCCTATTCATATTCCTCTTTGCAGTAAGTTCATAATTGATCCTTCAGGGAAGGTTCCTGGTTTAACTTTGAACTTTAATTATTGGGAAAGTATGTCAATTGGTGGTAGGAACGAGTGGGTATCGTTACAGTAGGTAGCTGAGGTTTCGTTCAGAAGATCACGACGCAAAAAAAAAACGCCATGGATATTATCTCTGTACATCCAAACGTTTCATGACCTAGTAACTCAAGAACTACTAGGAATATTTCCAAATTGGACACTCGCTACTGAAGGTCAGCCGTATCACATGTGTACAATCCACCATTCCCCTTTAACTTGTTTAGTTTTTGTTTACTCATGTTATAGTTTACTAGTTGTCATGGATATTAAGGTCATTCTATTAAAGGTTTCCAGGAGAAAAATAACATTTATTTGGTTTCTTTTGTTAATAGGTCATTCATATCATTAAAAAAAGTTAAAAAGCAAACGAAAGTCGTGACATTATACGAAGATTTTATCACGCTTATTGAAATACGAGAAAAACAGCTCATTACAAACACAATGGCAATTTATTTCTTACGCTAATAATAAGCTATGATATCTATGCTGCACGGAAGTTTACAACACACAGTGAATACGTAATGACTACAGGTTAGTTGAAGGACATTTTGTATTAAGTGCGCACTTAAATTATGAGGTGCGGTTATATACAGAACTAGTAAGTTATTGGTTTATAATTCAACATTAAGCTGACGTTCTTGGATAGCTGTTTTGGTGAGTGTTATATTTGGATATTTACAAATTATAAGACAAAGCATTGAATGGGACATTATTATTGAACGGCGTCTGTAACATTCTTCACAAAAGAGGAACATAGTCCTTTTCAATACGTCTGGGTGCTCTCTTAGTGTTCGTCCTGAAAGAAGATTTTTATTGCCTGTGGTGAAGCTTCTTAGTTTTTGTAGATGGCATTCCTGTGGAAATCCCATTTATCTAAATACATACTACGAATGGTGGTGACATGGGAGAGAAGCACCTAGGTTAATTTGGGTATAATGTTCACCTAAACTCAAGCAGAGATAGATAGCCAGACATATTACACGTTGAAATTTCACAGGTGCATACCTATAAGAACGATTTCACTAGGTGCAAACCTAAGCTGCGAAATGAATATTTCCTAGTTGATTCTTAAACTGACCTAAAATACATTAACACGTGTAAAAGCATATCAAATACACTATATACCTAAAACGGACTTATAAATAGGCAAACATATATAAAGAAAAAATTATAAGGTATCCAAACATTCAGAAAACGCAATGTTTCAAAATCCTTTCGAAATTGGAATTAATTTAAAGCACAATAGGAGTACTTTTGTAGAGCCACATTCTGTAACAGAATCACAACTACCATTATCAAATAAACCGCTAGTGGCTTATATAGAGGTTTTTAATTATTGTGTTACAAGAACATTGGAATAAAAGTACTTCTGAAATATATATATATATGTATATATATATATATATATATATATATATATATATAAAAAAAAAATAACGCAAAAAAAATTTTGCAGGAGTCTAAATTGTGTTTGATATAATCCTTTTCTATCACGTCTTATTCGTGGTTGGTTATACTTACGCATATCGTTCAATTTGTATTTTTTCTCTAGCGTTATAAATATATTTTTCAAGTTCTTGATTGTATATTGAATAGCATTTATTATTAATGTGAATGCGAAAAGTGAATTGCTGTTGAGAAAATATAGAGATAAAAGAAAGTCGTGTCGAGGAGTATAACATGTCACACGTATAACATATATAGCAGGTCATGTTAGGTAGAAATTATTTCTAGAGACCTGTTAGATGTCTTGCTCAGTTACAACAATGATGAAATTAGTAATTGAGATTTAACACACCATTTTATACAAAAAGGATGTTTCAGCATTGTTTATTTTCCACAGAATATCATGAATTACTTTACTCTTTTGTCTTCGTTGTAAGTTTGACATTTGAGAAGTTTACGTCTTGGATCCTGATTAACTATGGACCCAATAATAGATTTGTAAGATATCCACGAGCCAATCTCAATATCTAACTTTCGTTTAGTATTTGCTTGATTATCTTTTTCTAGTGTTTTAGTCTTAACTTGATCGAATAGCCTATTAAAATCTGTCCTTGGTTCATGTCTATAGACTAACTGTGCTGGAGATTTTCCATGCAACACATCAGAGCTAGCAAATCTTATGTCTCTTTGTATCTCCTTGATTTTATCCTTCCAATCGATGTATTTATATGGAACTATTTGTCTTTTCATCATATATTTCATTTCCTGCACTGCACGCTCTGCTAAGCCATTACTTTGAGGATGGTAAGGCGGACTTTTCATTACCTTTATACCATGTTTCGTACACCATGTAACAAATTCAGCAGAAGTAAAGGGTGGACCATTATCCGATACAATAACTTGAGGGTATCCAATATAATTAAATATATTTTGTAGTTTGCTTATAGTTTCAGATGCTGTTGGTCCATGAACTAGCTCAACTTGCAGCCATCTAGAGAAGCTATCGATTATTAATAAAAAATGTTTTCCTCCAAAATCAAAGAAATCAATATGTATTCTTTTAAATGGCATACTCTCCTTACCCCACTGCTCATAGTATTGATGATATCTACCTCGCTGATTAACGGCACAACTTTCACATCCTTGAATTAACGCTTCTAATTCTTCCTCCATATTAGGCCACCAATAATATTGCTTAAGAGTTGCTTTAGCTTTTGACAACCCCAAATGTAATTTATGAACTGACTCTAATATCTCACGTTGAAACGTTGGTGGAATTATAAGTCTCTGACCTAAGAACAAACAATGATGATCTATAGATTTTTGCATTCTATTAGCGAACATTTTTTGCATGATTCTTGACTGTCTATCTTTGGGTAATGTTTTGGGCCAACCTTCTTTAGTCCAATTATATACTACTCTCAACACATCATCCTGTTGAATTTCTGTGGGTATAGATTTAACGACTAAGGATTGCGTATTAATATTTAATATATAATTCTGTGAGACTTGATCATCTCCTGAACATTCATCTGTTGGAAGTCTAGATAGACAGTCAGCTACAGGTACCTGTTTTGTATAAATTATCTTGTAACTGTAGCCCGAAAGGAAAAGAGCCCATCTAATCAGACGAGGATGTATCGATGACGGAACAGCTTTATCCTCTCCAAAAATAAGCTTTACGGGTAAAGAATCCGTGAGTACCGTAAAGTGACGTCCGTATAAGTATCGATGGAATTTTTTTACCCCGTATACTAATCCCAAAGCTTCCTTTTCAAAATGAGAGTAGTTACGCTCCGTATTCGATAATGTAGCAGACGCATAAGCAACTGTACGTAATTTACCACTCTCATCCTTATTGCATAATTGAATACCGAGTCCATATGGACTGGCATCCGTAATTAGGAAAACTTCTTCTTTGGGATTATATACCTGATTCCTTGTGCACTGATCAATACTTTTTTTAATATGCTCAAATTGATGCTGATGCTCCTCGGTCCAATCCCATTTTGTATGTTTTTGAAGTAGCGCATGCAATAAATGTGCATGAGTTGCAAGATGAGAAATGTTTTTCTGGAAATAGTTTACCATTCCTAAAAACGATCTTAGTTGCGTAATATTCTCTGGCCTCGGACATTTTGATATTGCATCTTTATGTTTTTGTAGTGGAATATAACCCTCAGCTGAGATAGAATGACCTAAATACTCCACCTCTTTGGCAAAGAACTGACATTTGGCCTGATTGACCTTAATATTTAATTTTCGAAATTTGCTTAAGACTTCACGTGTATTTTTCAAACATTCTTGGATACCATGTCCCCCAATGATGACATCGTCTATATAAGCTTGCGCATAATTAAATTCCCTTAAGACACCGTCCATATATTGTTGAAATATGAATGGGGACGTTGAAAGCCCGAAAGGGAGCCGTTTGATTTTATATAATCCCCATGGTGTAATTATTGATAATAATTTTTGGCAATTATGTGACACAGGCAATTGCTGATATGCTTGATGCAGATCTAATACCACAAATGTATCTGCTCCTTGCAGTTTATGCAGAATGTCGTCCATTGTAGGTAGAGGATAAAACATCTTATCTAAATTTTTGTTGACTGTAACTTTGTAATCTGCACAAATTCTCAAAGCCCCTGATCTTTTCGGAACAATGACTATGGGCGTTGCCCACTGAGAATATTCAATGTGTTCTAATATATTCTGTTGTAGTTTTTCAATTGCCGATTTTACTTTGTCTTCTAAACTGCAAGGTATACGATATGCCTTTCTAAATACAGGTGTTGCATTTGGTAAAAGCTTGATGTCCACTTCATAATTGTTTACTGGCTTTTGAACGTCATCATTAAACACATCATGAAACTCTGTTATCAACTGTTGCTTTAACTCTGCTATATTTCCATTAACATTCAACACATGCATCTGTGCATTACATTTTTCATTATTATTAAAAATCTCTCTCCAACAAGGCCAAATCTGATTTAGGCCAGTTCTACCTAAAATAATATATTTTAATTCGTTATGTACTACAAAAAATGGTATGTCTAACACCTGTGAACCAATCTGAACATTTAAATAAATTTTACCAACAACCTGTAACTGTGTACCGTTAGCTGCAAAAAAATTTCCCGTAGCTACCAGTAGTTGCTTAACCCCTGCTAAGGCTCTGTATGCATTATATGATATTATATTTGCACATGCTCCAGTATCTATTTCCGATACCATGTCTGCATTCTCTATACGAACTGGTATTAAACAAGGTTTGGTGTCTGTCGCTGTTATATTGCTCACAACCGACATAGTATTTATATCATAAGAATACCCACCAAAAACCATTCTCTTCGGTTGCTGATCCATGAAACGACTACCTAACGCCTTCATTCTTTTGTTTACACCTGTATATATGACTTGACTTTTTTGCTTTAACCAACTTAATGATTTATGACTTTTGTTCCACACCGAACAATTGGACAAGTGCATCCAATTCAACATTGATAGAAATAAAGATACACGCTACTCTTTTGATTAAATCGATTGACTTCTTTCACGGTTCTTTTTAATGTAGCGTTTAGATTATGCTTTCTTTCGATACACAAAATTTTCTAGTACTGAAAGTAACAAAAATAAGAACAATGTTATTATTTAGAATATTGTCAGTTTATATTGTGCAGGAGCCTTCACTGTAAAAATGGGAGACACAACGTTCATTCAAAAGTGGATACTGCTGAGCTGCATCCACTTTTAGGATTTACCTATTTTCAACGAGTTTTCAGTTAAACCATCATCGAAAAAGTGGCAGTAAACTGACTTTTCTAACGTAACCCATAATATTTAGTTTTTTGTAAATCTTCGAAATTCATATATATATGCATTACTTTAAAATTTAAAAAAAAAGTTGAGGTGGTCAGGTTTCGATCCAGGGTCCACCAGCACACTACTCCTTTTAAAAAGTATTACATGAAAACTGAAATTACATTTAGCGATACTCCTTGGGTTACTCTGACTACGAAGGCAGTTAGTCCTTACAGCTTTCTGAGTGACATTTATAGCTAGGATTTTATTGTGAAGGAGTTTAACCATTAAAATGTAGGTTTTACTTCGATGAATGTCTCGTGAAAAAACAGAGACGCGTTTTTTATACCCAACTTAAGTCCTCCTTCCACCAATACAATCCTCGTCTTCCTCAGTTCACCAGTGAGCTGTTCGTAGTGTAAAAGCAATATAAACACTCAAAATGGTGGGGCGTTCAGTGGCAAGCAAGTAACGTTACTCCTGTTATTGGATTTCATAATATCCAAACAGGGCTAAGACTTCATCCACAAAAGTACGTAACTTCAAAATTGGCAGTATAGCTAAAAACTTCGATCAGAAAATGACCGAATTTTAAGCGTAAAATAAGTTGAACGTTCACCGACAAAACATTTTGGCCAGTTCGAACCCAGTTTCGGTTAACGTTAAGCTATTACTAAGAAAATGTTAAACTTTAAAATGGAGTTAAGACGACCAATCTTTCCACCGAAGGGCTTACACTAAATCTACTAAATCTACATTTAGGAATAACTACAACTAAACGCTATTTTTTATTTTTCCATTTCTCCAACAAACAATCATCCGTTTCGTGTTTCAACTTTTAAATTGTTGTGTCGCAAGTGGATCAAATACTCACAAATTTGTTTAGATAAATATTTAGTTTAGAATCCGCCTACTTCAAATACTACTATGATAAACGATCATCTTATCTCACATACCAGAATAATTTCGGCCTGAGCCAAATTTGCTTAAAATACTTAAACAAAACTAATGTTAATTCAAGTGAAATAAACGGACAATTTCCAATTGTTTCCGAAGAATCTTTTCGCCACTATAATAATTTCAGCATCACAATCAATCATTCAGCATCACATACATTAACGAAACAATGAACATCTGACGTCAGAGGCATCAGGTTCGTGTTTGATACAAATAAAGACATCTTTGTTTCAAAGAAAGGTTTTGACAAATTGATTTCTTCCACAAAGAAATTCAGTATTATTTGATCCTTATTTTTGCACACCCTACTAGACGTGTTGGTGAAATTGAATTAAGTCGTCTCTCATGCTTGATGGTTTCTACTTTCTAAATGTTTATTGCTCGACTTAATGGCGCAATTATTTTCCATCTTTTGAGTGATGAAATCCGTTGACAAGCACAAAACTGCAGTAAGGCAGGGGGAAATGCGTTGACTCGGGTCTTTGTAGATGATTGATGTGACTGAAAGAATCCCGAGAAAGCCTCACTAAGGATGACTTGCCTGAGCTGCGATTTAAGCGCTACTCGATCTGTGAATCTAATTATGCTGTGTCTATAGTTGTTATGGTAGAGGATATAGTGAATCAGTAATAAGGTGTTCTTTCGCTTGAATATATCGTAATGTTCTAGCGTTATTCTCAGAGTGTACCTTAGGTAGAGCAAATATTACACTTTTTGTGGTTTTAGCCCTTAACCAAATTTATTATAAAAACGTGATAAATGAATAAGTACAAATATGTTAACAAAAATAGCGTCCCGTAGTCGACTAATTGCAGTGATATTGAGTACAGATGTATTCTCCTTGAGTAGTGTTCTCCAAGGAGGAGTCAGGAACAAGGTGCTGAGCCAGAAGCGAAGCCCTCTGTTCACAAAAGGAAGACAGCAGAAACGAAGCCCTCTGTGTGTCTGGGAAGTACCAGAAGCGAAGCCCACTGTGCACAAAAGGAAGACACCAGAAGCGAAGCCCTCTGTGTGCTATAAGGCTGAGTAGATAGCGTGCTTACCAGAAGCGATGCCCTCTGTCTGAGTGAGGTTGTCCCAGAAGCGAAGTCCTCTATGAACAAGGGGAAGAGAATAGGTACACACCAGAAGCGAACCCTTCTTTGTGTGCATGATGATTCCAGAAGCGAAGCCCTGTGTGTATCGGGATGTCCCAGAAGCTAAGCTCTCTGTGGAGGTGAAGGAAGAGGAATTGAGCACTCAAGAGTAAGTGATACCCAGTAGTTCGTGCTGCTGGGTTTTATAGGTGAATGTAGGGGTAGTCCTCCAAGTTTCTCCTCCATCGATTCCAGCTCCCTCCATCTCTTGATATCAGCTCCATCTTGTGTTATGGTGTGGAGTTGTCTGTCATCTGCCACTGTTTATGCCATTCACTTGTTTATGATTACATATTCACACACATAAAGACTGTCCGTGCATTTACGTAATATGCGTGTGCTTGTATACACACGGGATACTGCAATATAGTACCAACTTTGGTAGTGCTGTTGTTAACGACGTGTTCCTGTTGTGGATTCGGAAATCTAAGAGTTCGTTTTTTCGCGAATTCGAATCTTGTTCTGGACCGGTAAACTTGCAGTTTCTTTCGATGTTTTATCAGTTCCATCCAGTCGAATACACAGCTAATGCTTCTAGTTCATGCTTGGCCCGATTATATTCCCAATTCCATGCCATGATTTTGTGTGCATCAATGAACGATTTTTTCCAGACAGATAGAACAAGGCATTTCGGCAAGTTAGTCATCAAATAAAACATACAAAGTAATTTCCCAAAGTGAACCGATTAGTGATTTGGTAACGCTCATATTCATAATCAAAATCACATGTAAGTCGTTACAATAAATGTATTTTTATATTCTTACCTACAAATTGCTGATCAAAGTGAATTTACGTGGTAGTTAGTTATTCCAGTTAAACAGAGGTAAACGGGATCGTTATGAATCTGTTGAGATTTATATTTTTGTGTATGTTTTTAAACCTCTTTAAAGAGCGTCTCAAGCAAAATAGAGCATTTCGTTAATATACTTCATAGTGTCCACTACAGGTTCCCTTGTAAGCTTCTAGCTCATTCAATGGCTTTAAATGTAACTTTTCTTTGTATAATAATTAGTATACTGGTTTAGTGGAATAGTATAGAGGAGTGCTAGTATAGACGAGAAGTTGAAAAGACACATGCATCTATCGATGTTGCTATCTATATGTTCAATCTCGGGTCGCAATATAATGGATTCTTCTTTGTATCTGAAGAAATGATGAGCTGCAAGATCTTTGGCATAGCATATTACTCCAGTAATAAAGCTAGGGTGCCCTGTCTGGATTTGTCCTACTCATTGTGGGCTACGGCTAGCGTTTCGTACAATATTAACTGGAGTACGAATGTAAGAACGCAAAAAGGGTCTGAAAAGCCACAATATAGCGTCTTATATGGCTGTCGAAGACAAAATTAAGGTAAAAAGCTTAATAGGTTTGAAACATGATATTTAATATATAAATTTGCTCTCTCTACAGTCATCTTCAATCATCATATAACATCTAGCAGAGTACAAACATCTTCACCTTTCCTTATTCATACTACGATCCCTTCAACACTACTTCATTTACAGTTTAAAACTTTATAATTAGTTATTTAAAAATTAAAACAATCATTTTCTAAACAAAATTAACTTCAGGTTAATACTGTAGAAAAATTCGCCATTTGAACTACGCGTATGTTTAAACTAACGACATCTCTCGTTCAACTTGGCTACAACTCGAAACATGCCAAGTTGCCTCATCCGAGTGACGTCATACTTTCCAACCCAAAAAATGGCCAACATATGAATAAAACTTCTTGGAACTTCATAAACTATAAAGATTGCGTAATAATCTTTAGTAATGCGTAAATAATGAATTTAAATGAAAAATATATAAAATACACTACAACAACAGATTAATGAACAATTTGGCCATAACATATATGCCTCCCCACTTGAAACAAAAAAATATTTGATCATTTTTTTAACAGGTGGTAATTACATCATAATTCATAACTAAACTTTGAACAAACATAACTCATTTAACTTATTTTATGCTTTTGTATAAATCAAAACTTCATAAGTATAGTTTTCCATAAGACAGCTGCTTTATTTATTTATAATATTTCATATTCTAATTCGATCGACGAGCTTATTTGATAGAGGTATAGAATTTCCAGTGTGTTTGCTTTTTTCATCCTTATTTTTGACCAACTTTGATCCTTGGTTTAATTTTGTTTTGGTTTTAAATGGTCGGATATGGTTATAGTGTGTTGAGTTGTTATGTTCTCATTATGTAATGTAATATAATTTTCTTTAATGTCCCATATAATTTCATCAAAGAAGTTGTCCAAATACTAATAAATACGGAAAATTTCTCACCACAAAAGTTTCAATATTAACATAATATTTGTCAGTTAACCAGACATTAACATATAATATTCCTTTGTTGTTAATTGATTTCCCATCTGCTGTTTTAGTCTTTGTTCTTTCAGCCATCACTACGTCTAATTTGATTGATGTATGATTCTGTTTTAATTTTCAAAACAACTCATAGCTTAATAGAGAGCGTGTAGCCCCTGTGTCTAGCAATGCTTTTACACGTTTATCAACAATATTAATTATTATAGAATTATCAGGTGGGTATGAGTTATCTTGTGCACTAGTTTGAATATTTACTAATTCTCGTCGTATAGTTTGAGTTTGATCTTGAAGTGATTGTTGCTTATATTAATATTCTCTTAATAAATCCTTTTTCTTTTCTTCAGTACATTGAAATAATTTTAAATTTCTAAGGTGTTCTTTCCTTCCTTGTTATCCAATAATGCAATTATTGTAGCTACATTCCTATATAATTGTGTTACAATATATGGACCTTCAAATAGATTGAAAAGTTTCGATTTTTTTGTTCTGCTGTAGAACGTAAATGATGAAACTTTCGATATACTAGATCGTTAAGTTGGATATTGTCCTTAACAGGTTTTTGTATAACTTTCTTATGCCGACGTGTTATAATATTACATTTATCTTGTTTAATGACATCCAGATCAAGAGCGTTAAGCACACGACTCACATAGTTATAGTATGGCAAATTTAAGAATAATTCCTGAGGTGACACATCTTGGTATTGAGTTATTGTATTATTCATAAAATATATAACTTGAGGTATATATTGATTCCAACTTGTATGATCTTTATTGCAATATCTTCGCAAAATTCTACCAATTTCTCTATTATAACGCCCTATAGGATTACTTTTAGAATAATATGTTTTTGTAAAAATATTCTCTTACATAAAATTCTACCATTGTTCTGCCACAAATTGGGATCCATTATCTGATAATAATTATTTGGATTATTTAGTAAACCATAATGTTTGAAATATTATTTCATCTTTTTTATGATTTCTCTTGTGGTTGCTTTTCTTATTGCATATGACATAATAAATTTGATGCAACATCAACAACTGATAATATGTATGAATAAGTCTCTGATGTTGGTAATTTGCCTATTAAATCGATAGATATTAACTCTAATGTTTTTTAGCTTCTACTGTAAAATCTTTACATTTAATTCCTCTGACATCAGGCTTAGTTTCATAACATATTGTACAGTCATTTATATTTCTTGACATCATTTCGCATATTGTTCAAATACAGGTGTCTTCTAATTGTTTTTAAAGTTCGCTTGATACCAAAACGTCCCATTTTGTTATGATACTGTTTTAGAATTGAAAGTATATTTCTTTTAGGTACAACAATTTTCCAATAACGTTCCTTTCCATTTTTAGTCCACAAAATATCTTTATCCCATTTCTATAGACGTCCTCTAACTTTTACGATTGGTTGAAATTCAGATGTCTCAAGAATGGGTTGCAATGTCTGATCATCTTCATATGAAAAGTCTAAATCACTTAAATCGTACTGACTAAGGTTTACAAAATGGATTTGTTCTATTAGACCTACTGGTGCTCGACTTGAAGCATCTGTAACATGGTTTACTTCTCCTGGTAGATAACATACATCAAAACTATATTCTTGTAATTTCATTGCCCATCTAAATATTCGTGAATTCCATTGCTTTTCTTCTTTAATCCACTTTAAGCAATTATGGTCAGTGTATATACTGAAAAAGTTGCGTTTTAAGAATTATGAAAACTTATTTACAATATACATTATAGCTAAACATTTTCTTTCAGTAATTTAATACTTCCGTTCGGTTTCTTTCAAGATTCGGCTTGCATAATGTATAATAGATTTCTCTTCAATTTTACCTTGTCCCAGATATGCACCCACTCCAACCGTAGATGCATTAACTACAACATAAAATGGTTTGTTAAAGTCCGGTTGCGCTAATACTGGTGTATTGACTAATTTCCTTTTCATTTCTATAAAAAATTTGTTCATGTGTTTTACTCCATAACCATTTTTGATCCTTTTTTAATAATTCTTAAAAATGGAGCAATAGGAAGAGCATACTGATATATGAATTTCTGTCTCCAATTACATAATGCAATCCAACGTTGAAGTTGACGTTTACTTGTAGCTCTTGGATAATTTATAATAGCATCATCTTTATTCGGGTCTATCCTTACACCTTGTCCATTGATAATATGTCCCAAAAAAGAAATTTGAGTTAAAGCAAATTTACATTTTTTTAACTTTACTGTCATACGAAACTGTTCAAAAGTCTGGAATATAAATTCGAGTTAAGATAAATGATGTTCAAGTGTTTGAGAAAAACAACATATATCATCAACATAAATCTTCAGCCAATTTTCTGTATCTAGCCTAAATATAGAATTCATCATTGCAATGAAAATAGCAACAGAGCTAACTAAACCAAATGGAAGACGCCGAAACTGGAATTGAAGATTGCCAAACCTGAATGCAGTATAATGTCTACTACCTTTACTTAATTATACTTGAAAATATGATAAATACAGATCTAATTTGGTGAAATATTTGCCTCCAATATAACTGGATAATAAATAAGACATGTCATCCGCTTGCATTTTAGGGCATTCCACAAATTTATTTAAATTTCGCAAATCTAGTACCGGACGTACCGCTCCATCTGATTTATTACTACGTGCAAAGTATTATTGTGAATACTATTAACAGGTTCTATTATTCCCTACTTTAACCATCTTTCTAATTCCTGAGACACTTCTACTCTTTTTGCATCTGGTAATGGATATTGTTTGGAATTGATAATTACATTTTCTGTTAATTTTAAATCGTAGACAAATGATCGATGATATCCAGGTCTCTCATTAAAACATGCTGGTATTTTAACAATAGCTCTAATAATTTATCTTGTAAAGTTTTATCTAAAGTCTCAATATTCGAAATCTTATCTTTAATATCCTGTTCCGAAGCTTGAGTTGCCATAAACGTGTCTGGTATAGGTCCCTTTTCCTTTTCGAGCAGTGTACAGGCCAATTCAACTACTCGCCCTGTCAGTTTAAAGACGGATTATATTGTAAAGTAAGCAAATTATCTTATCTTTAAGTACTGTCAATATTCTCTCTTCTATCATTAGATATTTGATTCTCAACTGACATAAGATTTCCTGACACACTATTTCAGACATCATTTTCGCTTATCATTTCATTTCCGTTATTTTTTTCAGTTACATGTTGTATTGTATAAACATTATCCATTCGTCTACTCCCTGCATCCCTTCTTTCGAGAGATTGATTTCTCTCTACATCTGGAACTGTGTTCTGTCTTCTGTAATTCTGAACATTTTTAGAGTTAGAATTATAACCTGATTGGTTAAAATATCTGCGATAAGACCTTCTATTGTTAAAACTTTGATTACTATTGCCATATGCTGGAGGTTTTTCGACAAAACCTTCCTTCTGATAATCTGTCATTCCTATCTTAATTTCATCAAATTTTCTTATATAGTTCAAAAAGTTTTCAAGGCTATCATCATGTAAAGCAGCCAAATCTAATTGCATCTTCTTAGGTAACATACTTTTGATTGTTTTTACTAAATCGCCATTATCCATATTCTCATCTATATTCAGAAACTGATTGATCAATTTATATATTTGACCCTCATAACTAGTTATTCTATACCAATCAATGGGTTTCTTCTTTAACTCTTTTTTCTCTCCTTAATTTTCTTTTTACAAGCAAACTCATCTAAATACAATGGACAAAAATCTCGATAAGATCGCATACGTGTTCCTTTAGACTTTAACCAGCCTGCTGCTGGTCCAATAATTGCTTGTAGTAATCTTAATTCCGACATACTGTTCATCTTAAGGCAGGCCATATAATTCGTTAAGTCTCCTAGATATACTGTTGGACTATTCTCCGAAGTGTCTCCATGCCATTTTGGGATATTTAATAAATCTTTAGGAGATGGATCCTTGGCAAAGGATGCGGAAGATCCTGCAATAGCATGTCCACAAAATTACTTTTGCAATCTTTTATTATTTCTTTACTTGGAAAAGGTATTTCATCTCCACTGGACATTTGAGTATTAGTATCCTTATCTGATTCCACTGTGATAGCATCACATTGATCATTTGAAATAGGATCTTGTCTTGTTGATAAAACATTGTCTTTAGTACAGTTTCGGTGGTTTCCACTTGAAAAGGTGACATCCTTATATACACGTGACATAGATATATACCTCTCTTTACGGCATGCTTCTAATTGTGTCTTTACCTGTATTAAATCTCACTTTATACAATCCATTTCAGCTTGTAGTTTTTCTATTTGAATTTTCTGACCTTCTAATTCTACTCTATTTTCCTCGAAATTCCTATCATGTCTGTCACTGAGCATTTCAATTCTATCTCCCATCTTCTGAATAATATCTTTTCAACTTCTTTAATCTAGGGTCGCAATATAATGAATTCTTATTTGTATCTGAATAAATGATAACTTCTAAGATGTTTGACATAGCATATTACTCCAGTAATAAAGCTAGGGTGCCCTGTCTGAATTTGTCCGACTCATTGTGGGCTACGGCTAGCGTTTCGTACAATATTAACTGGAGTACGAATGTAAGAACGCTAAAAAGGGTCTGAAAAGCCTGACTATAGCGTCTTATATCGCTGTCGAAGACAAAATTAAGGTAAAAAGCTTAAGAGGTTTGATACATAATATTTAACATATAAATTTCCTCTCTCTACAATCACTTTCAATCATCATATAACACCTAGCAGAGTACAAACATCTTCACCTTTGCTTATTCATATTACAATCCCTTCAACACTGTTTCATTAACAGTTTAAAGCTTTATAAATAGTTATTTAAATATAAAAAAATCATTTTCTAAACAAAATTAACTTCAGGTTAATACAACAAAAAAATCGCCATTTGAACTACGCGTATGTTTAAACTAACGCCATCTCTCGTTCAACTTGGCTACAACTCGAAACATGCCAAGTTGCCTCATCCGAGTGACGTCATACTTTCTAACCACAAAATGGCCAACACATGAATAAAACTTCTACCAACTTCATGAAACTATAAAGATTGCATAATAATATTTAGCAATGCGTAAATAATGAATTTAAATGAAAAATATATAAAATACACTACAACAACATATTAATGGACAATCTGGCCATAACAAACCATAGGAACCAAGTTCCGGGTATTTTCGCCGGACTGGTTCCAAAAGAGAGGGGACTGGGTAGGAAGTCAGAATGTGAGATTTTTTTGGAGCGGGAGTGTTAGAGGCAGTAGAACGTTTTAAGGGTGAACTGGTGCTCCGGTCCAGTAAAACTGTACCCGTTTTCTTTGGCCAGTTTCTCATAAACGAAAGAAGAGAATGAAGTGCAACTTACCATGTTTATAGGTAATACTGTTCTACACTAGAAGCGACTAGTGTGAAGCACCGTTAGTGTTGCCAGCTGTAGACATTCGCAGTGTTGCCAGAATATTAAAAACCCGAAAATATCAGTGAAGGCAGGGACTATAACGATGAAGTCAACCACATTTACTGACAAAGTATAGTTTATTCTAGTGCTGTGTACTACTTCGCCAATACTATAGTAATAAGCACAAAAAAGGCAAGATAACACAAAACAGCAATGATACGAATTACAAATGAAATTAAGATATTAGTTGAAAATATATGATAATTGGTCATCAAATGCTGTTGAGTCCATTGTTATAGGCACTCGCTCTCCTCTCTTCTCTCTTTCCTTTTTCAGTGGGCACGTACGCTAAGACGAAGTTTTTCCTACTATCTTGTTTTCACCTATCTTTTTTCTATGTCTATAAAAATATTTATTTGATGAAATATTACAATTCTTGTGGAGTGTTGATAAACCTGTTGTTCATTTTTATAGGGATTCTAATGTTTTATTTGTCGTTTCAAGATGAATCCGAAAGTGGTCATTCGCCTACTTGTTCAGAAATTTGGCACTTCTGATGACGCACCATCCATTGCAGATCGGGAAATGTTCGACCAGATATGTGCCGAGTTATTGAATGAACGAGTGATCCTTGAGCGGTATGAATATCTGACATATGAGGACGCTTCAGACCTGGATGTTGACTCAGCTGATCGTGAATATGATGATGAGGATATCGACATGACATCTACTTCGCCAATACTATTTTGATTTCATTGGTAATAAACGAAATCACCAGGAATCCTGAAATAGTAATCAGGAAATTCGAGTTAAGTGCAATGTATATGCAGACTGTCAGTCAGCAGATCATTGAGACAAACGTCTTGTTACAATAAGCACATCTCATGAATGAAAAAGCACTGCACTGATCTGATGAACAAACTTTAGAGCCAACAATGTCACAGCAGTACTGCGTCGGCGTCCTGAATGGTCCCAGTTCTTCGTCCAGATATCCTGACTTGTACCATGCATACTTGATCATGTTTCGAAACATTGGGGCCAAAAATTAATATTGAGTGAAGGATTGGAGACGAATGAAGTTGTCTCGATGCCAGATGTTGAACTCCTCGGTTGTGATAATAGCATCAGTCACGAACTTAATAAATGCTTTATACGGGCGGAAGAAATAGACGTCTAGTGGCTGAATGAGTCCTGTGCATCCTGGTGGAAACAAATGCCATTGAAATTCACTAATGCTTTCTGGAATTGATGATTTGATTAACACTTCATCCGTATTGGCTGACCACGAATCAAGAAGTAGAAGCATGTGTTCTTCGTATAAAGTAGACACACTTGACCAGTATACATTGGTCAGCATTATCTTCTGATCTTCTTTTTTCATGTTAGCAGAGTCAGAAGCATAAAACATAATATCTGATGGATCAGCTGGTTTGCTTTGAGGAAATTTCCGGCTGGATTCTGCACAAAGCATGTATATCGGCATGTAATCCGTCCATTGAGGTTACAGGCATTATCATGTATGAGTAAGTCGTTGCCTACAGTTGCATAAACTCATGTCATGCCCATTGGTCGAAGTGTTCGTTCTGAATGCATTTCCTCCTCGAAACGACTTTGGTCTGTGTTCAGGATCTGTTTGGGAAACAAATGTCGTTCGATGAACAAGGATTTTATTTTTCTGACGAATTCATCTGATTTCCGCTGATATCCTCCTCTTTTGAGGCTCAGGTCTTTGACACGTTATGAGTAATTGATCTCGAGACGATCCTGTTCCTTTTCTTAAACTTGTAAATCTATGAATCTGATGCCTCGAAATTCAGTTTATCATCTGGATCAACCTGGGCTTTGATTTGCAATGACTACTGTCTGATATTTTTTCGTGAATTATAGCATTGCGTACAGACATTTCTTTGAAGTGCTAAAACACTCTGGTGTTTATAGTACTCATCTTCAGGCGCGACGCAATCTTTTGTCGGGATCGTTCATAGCTCTGCAGCACGCCAATCGATTTCATCTTTGAAAATTTGGATCGAACAGATGCCAGATACTTTCTCATTCCTTCAACTTTGCTTGTCCAGTACTGGAATGCCCGTTCCTTGTATTCTCCTGACAGTTCGTTAACTCCTTTCTTCTTTCCTTCCGGTGACAGAACATACGATGAGCCTTGAGATGACGGTGTTTCTTCTTCCGGCAAATGTTACGTTCATATGGCTTGCGATGTCATGTCGATATCCACATCACCATATTCACGATCAGTTGAGTCAATATCCAGGTCTGGAGCGTCCTCATATGTCAGAGATTCATACCGCTGAACGATCACTCATTCATCCAATAACTCGGCACATATCTGGTCGAACGTTTCCCGATCTGCAATGGATGGTGCGTCATCAGAAGTGCCAAATTTCTGAACAAGTAGGCGAATGACCACTTTCGGATTCATCTTGAAACGACAAATAAAACATTAGAATCCCTATAAAAATGAACAACAGGTTTATCAACACTCCACAAGAATTGTAATATTTCATCAAATAAATATTTTTATAGACATAGAAAAAGATAGGTGAAAACAAGAAAGTAGGAAAAACTTCGTCTTAGCGTACGTGCCCACTGAAAAAGGAAAGAGAGAAGAGAGGAGAGCACGTGTCCTATAACAATGGACTCAACAGCATTTGATGACCAATTATCATATATGTTCAACTAATATCTTAATTTCATTTGTAATTCGTATCATTGCTGTTTTGTGTTATCTTGCCTTTTTTGTGCTTATTACAATAGTATTGGCGAAGTAGTACACAGCACTAGAATAAACTATACTTTGTCAGTAAATGTGGTTGACTTCATCGTTATAGTCCCTGCCTTCACTGATATTTTCGGGTTTTTAATATTCTGGCAACACTGCGAATGTCTACAGCTGGCAACACTAACGGTGCTTCACACTAGTCGCTTCTAGTGTAGAACAGTATTACCTATAAACGTGGTATGTTGCACTTCATTCTCTTCTTTCGTTTATGAGAAACTGGCCAAAGAAAACGGGTACATTTTTACTAGACCGAAGCACCAGTTCACCCTTAACCCGTTCTCCTGATTCTCACACTCCTGCTTCGAAAATAAATCTCACATTCTGACTTCCTACCCAGTCCCCTCTCTTATGGAACCAGTCCGGCGAAAATCCCCGGAACCTGGTTCGTAAGGTTCCCTAGTTAGGCTATCCTCAAAATGTTACTACTGTTTCACACTTATGGCGCAATCTGTAAGAAAAGAATCACAAATGATTAACAAGTTTAGATATTTGTTGAATTTGAGCATGTAACTCTCCCAAAGAAATTTAACGTCATTTTTTTTACAATTTCAGCGTAAACGGAACATTTTGCTTCAAGATACAACAAAAATTAAATAAAAATTATTGATGCTTATATTGATTTAAAATTAATGTTTTTTTAATTGTTTTTTTGCGAAGTTGTCCATGAATTTGCACTGCAAACATAGGATGTCGCGTATTTTTAACGCAAATAAAAAACGAAAATTGCAGATGGTAGAATCCGGCACAGACGAAGAAATAAATTGTGGTTCCAATTTAGTATTTTCTGCGAATTTGAGCGTAAGGCTGGCCCCCTAAATAAGTTAAGTATTACACATTCTAGTGATGAATTGAGCAAAAGTTATTTTTATTATACAATACGACACAAAATAAAAAAGATCAATTCGGAAAGAAATATTAATTGCTTAAGATTTCTAGCGTAAACCTGGACCCCAAAATTGAGTGTCACATAAATTGGCAACAATCTGAACACAAACGGAATGTTCTATTGCAATGATCAGCACTATATGTTTTCAGTGAACTAGAGCGTGACGCTGACCACTCTAAAATTGAATGTCGCATATACTAGCGAAGCATTTTGCACAAATGATACCTTCTCGGGTACTGTTCAGCTGTAGCAACGTACAGACGACTTATACCAATTAATTATTAAGCTATTTGTTTCAGATTCCGAGAGTAAAGCTCCTCCGCCAAAGAAATCTAATGCCATATATATTTGCGATAATTTGAGCAGAAACGATTGACGCCAATTTAGTTTCAAAGTTGAACATTTCTAGATTACGAGAGGGAAGCTGCCCTCCAAAAGAAATTTAACGTCGCATAATGTTGCTACGAATTGAGCACAAACGAAATATTCTGCGGCACAAACCGCCGTAAACGAAGCTCAATCTATTGCTACAAATTTCGTTTCAAATTGACGAATTTGAGAGTGAAGTGCCGGGCCACAAAATTGCTGGTCTCATATTTTTCTTTTAACCAATTGAGTGCAAAGGAACATTTGGGACACAACCAGTCACAACTGAAGCACAAACGATTGACATGAACGGAATTTCGAAATTAATATTTTCGGGAAATTTATGTCTGAGCCAGGCTCAATAATTGAATGTCGCATAATTGTTCGACGGTTTGAGCACAAACATTTTTTGCAACATTAAACATAAACAAGGCACTAACGATTGCCATTAATTACTTTTCGAAAATTTCTCTTTAAAGCGACGTTGAGCGTGAAACATTCCCCCTACCTCCGAATAAAATATGAATGAACCATATCTTTCCGACGAATTTAGAACAAACTATTTTTTTGATTTTTTCGTACGAATGTTCAGCATGAATGAAACACAAGCTATTGACACGAATTCAAATTCAAAACGTAAAGTTTTACAGACGCCAAGGTTCAGCCTAACTCCCCATCCACCAAAAAATAATGTCGCGTATATGTAAGACGAATTGTGCACAAGTGAATCTTTTCACTGCAAAAACAAAGAACAAATGATTGACGCCAATTTGGTTTCAAAATTGAGTCTTTTACCAAAGAAATTTATTGTAATATATTTTTTTTTACAAACTTAGCACAAACATTTTTTTGGAGGGGACAATCGGCTATAAACAAAGCACAAACAATTCGCACAAGTTTCATTACAAAATTAGAATTTTCGGCTCACTTGACCGCAAATCTCCTCGTTACTCCAAATAGAATATAGAATATCTTAACGACAAATTGGGCACAAGAAAAAAATGCTGTGGTACTGTTCAGTGCGAAGCATTGATACCAATGTGCTTTTAAAGTTTAATTTTCATAAGATTCGAACGTGAAGCTGTCTACCCAACAAAATTAAATGTCAAATATATTTGCAACGAATTGAGCGAAATTGAAACATTTAAGGGCGGAATCTAACACAACCAAAACCCAAACGGCTGTATTACTTTTTGAGTTTGTGCTGTCCTTAGAGGGGTCAGCTTGACAGATGATGTAGGGAGAGTGTTTTCTTCTGAATGGTTCAATATATATATATTTGTACTACACGGTCAAATATTTCTGTGGAAGAAAACAATTTACAAGGAATGTCACATGTCTGTTTTTCGAAGGAAAAGTTTTGTTCGTTTTAAGACCTGAGTGAAAGGCTGCATCGATTAAAACAAAGTGGTGTTATGAAAGAAGCGCTTATTCCGTTGTAATAATGTACTTCGAGTACTTATACACTGCAGTTCTTCACTAAAGTCTTAAGAAAGAAAACCTCTTTAATAAAAATGAAGATGTGATGTTTTACTTGTTTGGCCCTCAGTTTGTAAGCTATTCTAATCTAATATGATTTTCACATGATTGGGTGAAGTTTATGTAATCTATGCATAACTATAGGGCCGAAATAGCTCCCGTTTATAGTTCATTCCAGCGTAATGCACACAACATTCCCATATCACTTTGAAGCATTTATGCATGTCTTTCATTAAGATAATGTTACATTTCAAAGTTAAAACTTCACTCCAATAAAGATATGAATAAATTTGTATTTTCTAAAAAAAAAGGAATTGTTTACAAATTACAAAGATTTAAATTTTCGTAACGGACGTAACATGGATTGCTCATGAGTTTTTTTCAGTTCTTAGAGAAAATTGTATTTTCTGGGAAAGTAATAATGTTGTAAATCCTAAGATTTATATTGTAGAAGGGAAAGGTATGTACTTCTTTACTACTGTAGTTTCAAAATTACTCAAATAGTTCCTTGTGACCCAGAGCGGACGCAACATAACAACGTAACGGACGTAACATTATGCGTGTAAAATATAAGATAAAAATTTAAATATTAAAATTAAAGTGAAATTAACATGAATTAGTAGCACTACTTCCGTGATACGTAGAGCACTTATACAGGGTGTCCTTGAAATAATGGGGCTAACTTCTGGAGATGATTATTAATATCTAAGCAAGAAAGAAAATTCTTTGAAGAAATTTCGAAACACGCTTAGGTTTGGAACTACAGGCACTCAAAGTAACGGTGTTATGCTCAGATGTCCCGACGCATAATGACGTAACGGTATGAACTTACGAAATGAAAATCAAAGATACATCCATTTAAGCAACATAATCGCCTTCCATTGCCAATTTATAAACTGCAATTAAACTACGTGTTCGATTTGTAAATTTTTTACGTCAGATGATGCTCTGACTCGAGAAAATCGTGCTAAATTTTAACGTGACACATGGGCAAAACAAAGTTGGGCACCACTACGCTAGAATATTGCTGATTTACGAGATATATTTACCTCACGATAATTTTGAGATAATTGTATAATGATAAAATATAACTCGAGAGTTGTAAGAAAAAATTACAATTCCTGAACTTGATAAACCACTTCCTTAATTATATGTTTGAATCTTATTTCAGAATATCACTTCCACGTTCATCATTTTGTATATTTACTTATTGGACTTATTCAATCATAAACGATTCAACATTGAACGAATACATACTTTTGCTGCTAAACACACTACTTAATGAAAAAATTACTTCTTACTGCGTAATTATATGCAACTACTGTACTTCTTTTTGAGGTACAAGCCACAGCCACTGAATTGAGCAAATCGATTGCTACTGCGCGGACAGGTTTAAACACATGAGTTATATTTCTGCAAGCAATAGTTTCATCGCCTCTGAAATAGACCATGTTTCAATTATTTTATCACGGTAATTTTAAAATTGCCAGTGCACGCGCTGTCATATAATTAAAAAGTCACCCAGAAATAAATGCTAGTGCGCTGTAGGTCTAAGCTGCATCACCAATTATTTACTTCGATGTCATCAACAATAACCATTTCAATCAATCACATTCGTCTCACCTTTTTCGTTGTGTTAATTTAATTAACCTAGAAGTTACTTTATAAACCAACTTTATTGTTAATGCACTAAATTGAAAATCCTTGTGCTATCGAAATACAATCCAGATAAATCCAGTCCGCCAGATAAACCCAGTGTAATCCAAAAAAATATTTGTTTTCTTTGAAAAATAAAATAAGGCGGGTCACCAATTAACGTGTCACCCCCAAAAATACAATTTTTCTAACAATTTAAATGTGATGCAAAACGCCTGCAGTAAAGCTCCACAACACTATATCTTTTTCCTTTTTAACATTTACTGACATGCTGTCATTTTTTGCCCCCAATAACTTTATAACCGTTGCGGTGCAAGACTCGAAACTTGGGTGCAAAGCGAGTGCAGACCGGTACATTATTTGTTTTTAAAAATGACTGATAGCGCGGACCATTAACTATAAGGACCCCAGAATGTGCTTATAACTTTTTAATCGTTATGGTGCAAAACGCGAAACTTGGGTGCTCAACGAGTGCAGACATGTATACTATCTGTTTTCAAAGAAAATGACTGATTGGCGGCCACCATTAAATGAGGCTCTCAAAATATGTATGCTTATACCTTTTTAAGGGTTGTGATGCAAAACGCGAAACTTGGGTGCAAAACCCTGCATAACGAGTGCAATCTGTTGCACTATGTGTCACTGTCTGATTTTTAAAAAAAAATTGCTGTAGGGGGCTACCATTAACTTGATCCCCACAAAAAAGCAGTAATTTTCCAGCGATGTTCAAGGCGAAGTATTAACTATGTTTGTTTCTTCTAGAAACTGGACGTCAGTGTTATACCGTTGAGCGTACAAAAATAAACTAAGCTGTCGATGTTCACTAGCAATACTGTTAACATTTAGCGACACCACTTTAATAGAGTTCAGGACAAATTATTTCAAATATAGTGCAAATAATTCACCCAATGCTTTTTCATTAGAATTTCTAAGATCTCAGAAATATCAACATGGAATATCAGAAGCAAATACTTGCTTTTAATTTTTCATTAATTTTTACATTTGCTTTTTCCGTTAATATATACAGATTCAACGACTGTGTCTAGTCATCGAACAGATTGCTTCCTAACTGAACGAAGTGACGGAAATCGTGTCAGTCAAAAGATGTGTCTAAAATGCTTAAAATAATAGAGCAAGAAAAAAAGAAACTGATGAAAACGATGTCAGAAGGTTTTTTCCCTTCATTTATTGGATTGTCTAACTAACGTACGCATTCCTGAAAGAATAAAAAGATTTGTAAGCTCCGTTTTGTTTCTTCCTTAACATTGTATAATTACAAAACGAATGTTACCATCTGTATAGAGGAACAGAGGGGTGTGGACAGGTGACAGAGAGAGAGAGAGAGAGAGAGACGTGCGTCGGAAGTGAGAATCTTTTATCAAATGCATCCCGGAAAAGGGATTTAACGTGGGCTTAGTCGCCACTACCATCAAGTGTGACAAATACTTTTTCCCCATCAACGTGATGAATTACTTTGTGTTATCGTAGAGAACTAGATTAATGATTGTGTTCCTATACAATTAAAAAGTATTTGAATGATGTAATTAGTTTGATTAAAAAGTAGCGAGTCGATGAATGAAACTGTAACTAATTTTCAACTTTTAGTTCGTTTTTGAAAAATGTGATGCACGTATCATGTATCAGTATGACAGATCACAGCAGTGAAATCAGTTTCTATCTATCAGTCTTAGATTTTGAGAAATTGGCAAACCAATAATGTGACATATAAGTGGCAGAAATATACAAATAATGTTACATAAATATAGCAGTGATTTGTATGGGTATGTGGGTAACGACAACCCGTGTGTAGAGCGAATGACATTGAGGTAAGTGCACTCCTCAACCAATCTCTAAGATTATCAGCACATGACTTACAGCACAACTTTGGGACGCACGTTTTGTCTCTACCTACCTTGCAAGAAAACCGCCAATAAGATCATAAAGAAACCTAAATTGAAAATTCGCTACGAGAATCAAGGTCATACTGAAAGGCCATACACAAAAAAATAGCTGCCCATTATAACTGAAATGTCCCGAGATATGAACTGGATATTCCTACGCTAGATATTGAGTGCAAATTGTACAGAAAGTGAGTATCCTCGACACTCTGAATACAAGTCGAATATAATAATGAAGTAACTAAATAACATGCAGATGACTTCATTTGGAAAATGTAGTGATCACAATTTTTTTAATGAATGATAGGAAAGACCCTATGAAAATCATTCTAACCAGGAAGTCTGTGAGACTAGTTTGGGAGATGTGCATTTATTTGCTGCATTGCCACTTGAGCACGGAAGCTGTATAGACAATATTGTTTTACCTCAGTGCCAGAAGACAAGATGAGCATTTGTTTTCTGTGTGATTACGGAGTATGTTAAAGTAGTTTGTATAACAAGCCATCGTAAATGGCCTTCCGAGCTGTGATGGTACATTAAAAATGTTTAATTTTTCTCATATTGACGGACAAGACCTACAGTTGTTGGTAAACTTGGACTTTCTAGACCTCCAGCCAAAACATCGAACTTAACGTAATTATACTAAGCATCTTTGTGTACTGTAACGTATATATTGTGTAAGAAAGTAGCGTTGATCAATCCCATGTGAATCTCCTGCAAATAAACTGCATGACCACTGGGAAGATGGTACATAAAATCTTTAATTGATGTCACCCCAGAAAATCCAAAGCAAAGTTCCAATAGTAATAAGAAGAAAAAGAAGAAAAGAAGATGAAGAAGTATTTATTAATTTCTTAGGGATTTGGGAGTATAGTTTGCTTGCATTTGTTACAAAAGTGTTCACTTTTTTGTCGAGACAGATGAGAAATGTATTTATTTTGAAAGCAATTTCGCTTTCACCATCTATCACGCTAAGCGTAGAGAATTATTCGTGTAAGACGGATTACAGAAAACTTATTTTCTAGAAGAGAATTGTTTTTTTGTTTTTTCTAATCATGATTAATGTCTATATATGGAGAAATCATCGTTATATTTGAATCAAGCTTGTATTCTTTGGAACTAAACTGTTTAGATACTACAGATTGCTCCGTCTGTATACAGTATACTTGATGTGATTATAAGACCTGAAAGACGAATGTTGCAGTGTTTCGTTTTATATTTGAATTTTATTTATAGCTCTTTCCTCGTTGAAAACATTAGACAGGCTGAACGATTCTTCCGAATTTGTCTGTTTCTTTAGCTTTATCCACTGCTTCGAACTTGAAAAATAAAGTGATTTGGTACAGATTACAGTTACCATGTTCACAAATATGATTCAAGTCATGAATATTGTCTTTTACGGAACAGCAGAATAGTGGTTTATGGAGAGAAATAGAAACTTTTTGGATATTGTAGCGCAGTGCCTTAAAGATACCCCCCTCGTTCCTGCCTAGACGTGATTGTAGCTAAATATAAGTAGAGTTTGTTAACAAATTCAGTAAGAGTATTCCGATGATTTCTGTTACTGGTCAACACTAATATTCGGAATATTATGCTCCTAGCCACAGGGGTGCCCACAGAGGGGTTCTATGGTGTAGACTGCACCATCCACCAAATTTGAAGGGGGGTAGAGCAATGAAACTTTTTACAGCAGCAGTCAAGTCAAATTTAAAATTATGCACATTTACATCTCAAACCCAAATTACCACAATTCCTCCGTTCTTCTATAAGTCCCCCTCAGGTTAGCCTACCTTTCATATACACTGTGGGGGGGGGGGGCACTTGGAATCTTGGCAGTATGTAACATATCATGACGGTACACAGCAGCAAAGAACTTGGCTTGTTTACAGTAAAAAGAAAGACCGTGCATACTGTTTACATTGTATGATTTGCCCTTCCTTGCGACCAAACAATTTGGAGTAAAGGTGGTTATCGCTTATGGGTGCATGCTGTTGGCGATATTGAGTTCCACAAAAAATCTAAGCAGCACCAGGTTTTACAGGTATCTCGAATCCAGTGGCTAAATTCATCACAAATTGACAAAGACTTGATTCATCAGAGTAACGAACAAACTCGACATTTACGTTCAGTGCTTTTGATCATCGTTGATATCTGGAGGTTTCTTGCCACAGAAATAATAGCGTTTAGAAAGAAGAAAGATTTGGATAGAAAAATTTCGGTGTTGTGTAAAACACTAGCAAAGTAAAACCCTGATGCACGAGTTTATATGGACAAAATAGAAAATTTTCGTGCGGAAAAAAGTAAAATGTCATCAAATTTACTAAGTTATCGAAATGCGTTTGATATCGTTGATATAATGAGATCCATGGTTACTAACACGATTATGCTAAACATTCAAAAGGCGGAATTTTTTTCCCACAATATTAGATTCAACACAAGACGTGAGCATGAAAGAAATGACTGTATTACTTGTGCGTTATCTTGAATACAACGACGACGAAAATATTCCTTTGCCAATTGAACGTGTACTGAAACTGTTTACCTCTGCAGATATTAGCGGAAAAGCGTTTAAAAGAGCCGTCCTTAAACAACTGGATGAAATTAAACTCAATCCAAATTGGATTATTAGACAAGGTTTAGACGGTGCGGGAAGCATGAGTGGTCGATACTCTGGTCTAGCTGCACAGCTTGCTGATTGATGACTACCCAAAAGCATTTTACATTTGGGGCACGTTACATCGTTACGCTCTTGTTGAAAATAATTTCGAGCTTTGCACTGAAATGAGACATATGTTTGCTTTGCTTGAAGATTTAGATGTGTTCATGTCTGGATACAAACAATATGATTCCTTTGTGAAGCACATGAGTAAAAATCCGCTGATTTCAAGGAAACGCTTGAAGACAGTTCAGACAACACCTTGGTTCAGTAAATCTGATGCGGTGAAGACAATTTTGGACTGTTTTCCAAAACTCGTTGAGTGCCTCAGATCATTCGGTGACGATGCAGACGCAAAGTGCTCCGGCTTCGAAAAAAGGCTTTCTAATGTGGCAACAGTATTTTGCTTAATAATTCTGAAGCTTTTGTTCGCGGTTCTATCTCCTGTAACAAAGTGCTTACAAGGAGTGTCTATTGATTACGGAATTATACTAATGCTTATTGAGGATGTCCGCAGCAAATTGAGTATTATGAAAAGAGCAACGATGAATGGTGTGCCATTGTACATGAAACTAAGAACTTTTGTTACGAGAATAACATTGATTTTCCTTCAAAAAACGAAAAGCGTAAGGTAAAATGGAAAACGTGATTTGATGAGCTTGGAGAAGAGCGTCCATCTACGATCACAAAAAAAATCAGTGTTAAATTTTACTACGGATATTTGGACCTTTTGTGCGAATTTTGTAATCTGGATGCAATGAAGATGGCTGAAGAAGTTGCTAACTTCCAAACTGTATACACAGCTTGCACATCTGCCACTTTTCCTCCACCATCCTCTGCTCCTCAACATCAAGGAAGTTCAACAAATGATACTGCAACTGACTGAGATGAAGAACAGCCTAATTTAGCCAATGAAACTGATGAGAGTGTGTTGCTGTGAAAGGGAGCTTTACAACCGTACACGCTTGTGCTTCAGATTTCGGGTTTTAGTAACCTGGTTGTGTTGTATAAAATTTTAATATCTCTTGCTGTCCCTAGCTGTTCTGCAGAAAGAACAATGAGCAAAATTTAAATTGTGGAAAACCGCTTGCGTTCCACAATGTCTGATGTGTGGTTATCTAACTTGATTGTTGTCTTCAGAAAAAGACTTGTTTCGGAAAATACCAAATGAAGATATTAGCGCATTCACAAAGGCCACAGCAAGGAGGTTGCAGCTTCTTCAGCTGTTATAGATAGTGTGTGTGTGCCAGCCGAAGTTGTGGAACTTCAATTTTCAATAAAAATAAACTTTTATACACATGATACGAGTATGTTAAAGGGTCATTAAAGTTTTCAATGATCAGTGTATTCCTACTGCAAATGTTGATTTGCAGATTTGAATTTCAGTTTACAGAACCTTAAAATATGCTGTCTCAGTCTCACAGACTCCCAGTAGGCTACATACTAGTTCTCTAGTAAAAAATTATGTGTGCAAAACCACTTTACCTCGCAGAAGACGTCGGTAGGTTGGCACGCCGGCTAGGTTCTGCATCGAGAAAACGTCGAATTACGTCATGATTGTCATCTGCAGTGATTAGTATTTAGTGAGTGGAATCTGTATGGTAACCAATAAAGGGGGGGGGGGGGGTGATGGAAGGCAAACAGGTGGGGACTGTACCATGGAGCAAAGGGGGGATGGGCACCCCTGCCTAGCCAGAAAGTGACGTCACAGTTTTAATCACCAGAATTAAGACTGAGAAATGAACACAACATGTTTGAACAAATTGGATTCACATATATAACAAGTGTATATATGAATGTCGCGATAGGTGTGTAACAAAAAAATGTCAGTGTTGCAATTTAAGATTATTAAATGTAATAGTTGATTGTTTTGAGATTTATGTATTATTTGTTCTGTATAAAACAACACATATAGTCAGTGTTGCAACCTACTGATCTGCAGTGTATCTAACTACAGTTAATGTATTAAAAATTTGTTATTAGTATTTATTGGTGATTTTTTTACAGTATACAAACATGCTTAAAATAATTACTTTAAGTTCAATGTTTTGGCTGGAGGTATAGAAAGTCCAAGTTTACCAAAACTGTAGGTCTTGTTCGTCAGTATGAGAACAATTAAACATTCTAAATGTACCATCACAGCTCGGAAGACCATTTACGATGGCTTGTTATACAAACTACGCTAACATCCTCCGTAATCACACAGCAAACAAATGCTCATCTAGCCTTCTGGCTCTGAGGTAAAACAATGTTTTCTATATAGCCTCGGTGGTTTAGTGGCCATGCAGCAAAAATTCAAATCTCTCAACCTAGTCTCACAGACTCTGTGGTTAGAATGACATTCATAGAGTCCTTCGTATTATTATTTACAAAAATTGTGATCACTGCATATTCCAAATGGAGTCATCAGTATGTTTTTTAGCTACTTCATTATTATATTCGTCTTGTATGCAGAGCGTCGAGGACAAATCAAAAGAACTCTACAAACAAACGGACTAAAAAACAAAGCGAACATTATATTACCAAGTAATCTGTATGTTTTAATGTACTTCCGCACATATTCAATCTCATCAGAATAATAGGCACAACTCAACTATACGTATATTGTATTCAAAATAACCTTTCATTTCAGATTACTCAACAACATTCTTACCTGTAGTCCTAAACTCATTATTCATCGACTATCTAATTTTAATAAAACTGATTACGTCTTTCAAATACTTTTTAATTGTATCGGAACACAATCATTAATTGTATGTACTATACAATGACAATTAATAAACCAATTGGACACGGTGATGGGGGAAAATATTCGTCACAGTTGAATGGTAGGTGTGACTTGGCTAATGTTAAATTCACTATTCTGGTATGCATTTGGTAAAAGATTCTACTGAATATTGTCAAGACATTGCGAGGAAGAGTCCGAACCAGTAGTTTTTACGGGGAATCTGTAATGACCACCGTAGTTTTCGTCATCTGATAAGGAGGAAATCGTCTCTTTCGTAGTACCTCCGTCAAAGTCTGAACCAGGAGTTTCACGTTTAACACCACCCACACTTGGAATGTTATACTCAGAATCTTTAGAGTAAGTGGAGAGCGCCATGGAGCGTTGGTTATTCTCATCCCGAATATAACTCAATCGTCTGTACAGACAAATCAGATAAAGACATATATATATTTAGTAGAATGTATTGCTAGCTCATAGCATTACTTAATTACTTCTATAGAAGAATGGACAATAGCTCGGTGGTCAGCATGTTCGCCGGCCGACTGTATCGTGTTTCGAGATGCTTCATCATTGAGAATGTCAGTGGTTGGTGTGGACGGCGGAATCAATGGCGGGTATTCAATATCACCAATACAGCTAGGTAATCGAACGCGAGGTGTCCCCTAAATGGGTAGGGTACTCGGGGTACTAATAGAGATGACAGACGGACATTTTCAGATTGATTGTGGTATTGGAACTGCTCCGAGAATTTCCCCCGGAATACGATGTGGGGCGTCCCACAGCAACACTTTGGAAAGAGTAGCCATCAACAACTTCGGCCATTGTCGGAGCATGACCTGAACTAGTTGAAGTTTCACCAGTAGGGGGTGGGGATATGCTGAGAACAATTATGAGAAATGCGTCTATGCAACGCAGGCAGTATACAACTTCAGACAGATGTATACTGCAATGAGTTCCTTCTTACTCCAGTGGAAAAGAATTTGACACCATATCTGGTTTATTAAACAGAATACAGACCATACGCCGAAATTATTTTACATGTTGAAGATCAGGACGTTTACATCCGATAATATGGGATAACAATTAATTTATGGGCGGTAACAACACTAGTTTACATCCGATTGATAAAGGTCTCATAGTACTCACTACTTCCCCATTTAGATTTAGGACAGTTAGTAATAATTCAGTTGGAATATACGGTAGAACATTTGAGAGAACAACTTTAGTAGTAGGGGAGATATATCGGCACATAAGAACAAAACACCCTGAATAGTAACACCGTCACTACTAATTAATTGGTTAACTATGTCCTCACCTGTCAAATAAATACCCACGCGACCTCCACTTCTTCTTAATGTGAATGTTATGTTGACACCACTAACTCTATCAGTCTCAACAGTAAGATAATCTTCTAACAATAAACCTGGTGTACTATCTAAAACTACAGCAAATTTCGTGTTGGGACAATGACTCATATCAGTAGATACACGAGAATTGGAATTATTATGTAGAAATATAGTTTCGGGCATGGTGAGCTTCTATTTGCTGCTACGTCGGCAGCCATTACAAGGCACCTGAACTCAACATAAAGCCAAAGTAATAAAATGATTTTTTTCCCCGAACTGGAAAATAAAAGCAAGCAACACCAAATATATCCAACCAGTGTGTTTATTAGTCAAACTTTCTTATATTCAAATCCACTATTCTCGCCAAACTAGCAAAAAAAAAAAAAAAAGAACCTCCCGTGACGATCTAATATGCGTCTATTTAGTTCACGTCAAGAAAGAGAGAGACAGAGAGCGAGAGAGAGAGGTAATTTGTTGAAGAAAAACCTTGCAAGGCAAATGAAGGGGCTGAAACAAAACTCCACTTATTTCCTGAACTCGCACAGTGAGATAGAATTAAACCATGTGCGAGCAAATGAAATGAGCGGACAAAAGTTTATTTAAAACATTGCTTCATTGCTAAATTCTTTCCAAATTTAGTTTTAGATTAATGCTCATTACATTTACTGCAACGTAAATGTTAAAACCGTATGAATTATACAAAACATTATTTTCTGTGTGTAACACTGGGCTTAGTTTCGTCAGCTGCTCGTTGAATTTTTAGTGTGGAGACACCTTAAGCAAACTAGTGTGTATATTTAGATAGCTCTTGGAATTCAGAACCATTAATTTAAACTTAAAAACGAAGTCAAGAAAATTAAACATTAATACTTCCTCTAGTTTAGTTCCAAAAGAAATACACCTAACCCCGAACCTGTGAAAACGCGGAATATCAAAATATTCATTTTCGTTCAGAAAGTAACTAAAGTTTCATTTTCTACGTTTCAAACGTGACAAGTACTTGAGTGATTCTTTTGAATATGTTTAAGAATATACTCATATTTTGTATTCTCAAAATTAGTAAGCAGTAAAAAACAAAGTTAGTTTCTATCGATTTTCTAATATTTAAATACTCGAAACACATGAATTGCTCCTCAGGTCAAAAGTTTTAGTAATTAAATACATATTGAGCCACGTATTATCAAATTGCTAGAAGTAGAATCAGACACACACGCACGCACGCAAACACACACAGAGAGACACAGAGTGAGTAAGAGAGAGATAGAGAGAGAAAGGGAGGGAGAGAAGGAGAGGAGGGAAAGAGAGGAGAGGGAGAGAGAGAGAGAGAAAGGGAGAGATAGAAAGGGAGGGTGAGAAAGAGAGGAGGGAAAGAGAAGAGAGATAAACACATGATGAGAGACAAAGAAAGAGAGAGCAAAATTGAGGAAGAAACAAACCATAGAACAATACAAAAAGAAAAGGACAGAATGATCAATAAAACTATCCGAAAAATCAATGCATTTGTAAGTACGTTTGTTCACGCACGCATACGTATTGATTCCTAATGTGTTTAATAATTTACATCAAGTGTCCTTTTAAGTATCAATCGGAAATTTAACCTTTTAGTTGATACAATAGAAACTATGACACAACTATTTTCATGTCAAATTTGAAACAAACTCTGGAAACAGAAACAGTCGGTTTATTTGTAGTTTTGGAATCAAGGTGTCCCGAGTTCGAGTCCTGTTGGTAATACGTTGAACATACTGGTTTGGTTCCATCTTAAGATGTATGTTTCGTCTTATATCATCATCTCCAACGGTGAATAGAAGGATCAGCAACGGGTTTCCTTGCTCATGAACATTTTCTTTTAAAATCTGCTAGACTTACGGATCTTCAAAACATGATAAGTTTTAAGAAGAGTTTTAATAATTATCGTGTATGCCTTGATCATTGTTTGCATCTTCTAAATAATTTACAATCATTAAATTAATAATTACAATTTTGGTGTATTGTGACTGTTTTAATTTATACTTCAGTGATATTTGGTACTCAGTTAAATTCATAATATCAATTTAAAAAAATAAACAATTACTTGCACTACAAAACAACGTAAAGAAATTCCATAGCTCTTACGTAAATACAATGAGAAAGGTTCGTTAATCTGCTAATTTTTGTTTACAAAGTAAAATCAGTCCATCTAAAATGGTCCCCTATGGACGCTTGAGTTCTTTTAGTTTTTAGTTTACTTTTTAATATTTATATTGCTTATATAAGAATAGTTCAAAATGGGTATTCAATTCGTTTTTATCAAAACCGATTGATTAATGCTGGCAATTTTTTGTTGCGGCGGATGCCAAAATTTGTGTTTGCATACGTTTGCGTAAAAAGGTCTCATTTATCATAGAACATAGAAGAAATAAAATCCTTCCTTCAAAATCTCCTTACAATTTTAGTTCTCTGCATGGAAAGCCTAAAATGTAATCAAACTGGTAAAAATAGTATAAAAATATAATTGTCGGAGTCATAAATATTGTAGTTTTGTGGCTGTTTTTTCACACGGAGGAAATTGAATTTCAAAGTTGATTTTTTGTACACTATTAATAATAAAGTATATCGAAAGTGCACAGAATATGAACACTGATGTATAGCTTCGCGATCTTTTTAATGAATATTTAAACATAAAATTTCATGTTTTGAATCTTAGAGGCTCCATTTTATCACCTATGGAACCTAATTTTATCACACGTTCTGCACTTATATAAGCAGAAAATATGGTAGAAATTAAGTACGCACGAGAAAAAGTGGGAGAGAACTACTTCCCTCCCTATAACCCCCCCCCCCACGGAATTAGCAACCTTCTCCTTTGATAGCAATGTTCTAAGATAAGCTCAACTGGACAGCCACCTCTTCCGTCTCCTTGCTGACAACTTCATCAGCTAGTAACTCATTCATTTCCTCGACATTCCAACAACATTACACAAAATAATTTCTTTGTGCTTGGACAGACAGATATAAAAAAAGACAAGCATAAGTGGTTCCACAAGCCGCACGATTAATGTAATGATGAAACCACTAGACGCGACTATACCGGCGAAGATCAAGTTTGAGAACGAGTTCAAAACAATTGTTTCCGTGAAACACGTAATTTCTTTTACAGCTCAAACAACTGTTGACTGTCGTTAGTCGACAATACTGGAAGCAGGTTGCTTTGGTAACTTGTTTGTTTGCTGTTTTTAACTAATCACCACAGATTACGCTTTTTGATAGAACCTACGCAAGCGGTGGTGACCATTGCACAGCAAAGGTTTGGTAATGAGAACCAACTATTTAGTTGATATACATCGGAACCAATTCTTTTGGTGATAATTTTGTTACGATTACCTTAAATTAGTCAGAGCTCTATGCATGTGAACAGTGCGAAAGAAGTATCCGTTGTCCTGGCGGAAATTTGAAGGCTGGCCGCCCGATTCGTACCCAGACACGCTACCGCATGAGCATATATCTTTAAGATATTAAATTTAATTATAACATGATTTTATTACTTTCTAACCACTTCTTAACTTCATTAACCGATTGTATGCTTGTAAAGGATTTTTAATTTTGCTTTATCAGTCTGCAGCTAATGTTGTTATTGTTATTATTATTATTACCGCAGACTATTACGATATATCGGTCTGTTTCTTCCTTGTTTGCTTATTTACTGAGCAAGCTAGAACCATTCCTTAGATTCAGCATTTGTAAGGGAAAACCAAATTATTTGGGCACTTTTACCTTTACAGGTTTTGTTTCACGAGCCTATACCAGGTTGTGGATAAGAACAAGTACTATATTCACAGTAATAGCCTGCAGTAACAACCCCAACAACAGACTGATATATGACAGACTTTAAAAATAATTTACAAACATACAATTTGTTAATGAAGTTTAAAATTGGGTAGAAAATAATAAAATAATTTGTAATTAGATTTACTACCCGAAAATATAAGAGTCGCTGTGGCTAAAACGTCAGCGTGTCTTACTATGAATCGGGCAGCTCGGGTTCAAATTTCGGCCAAGATACTGGATACTTTTTCGCACTGTTCACATGCCCGACGCTATGAATAATTTTAAATAATCATGACTATTTTTTCAGTGGTGATTACCAAAAACATTTGGTTACCAGTATATAGCCAAATAGTTTCATTTCCAAGCTGCATTTTTTCTGTGTGCAAACTGACAACATAACTATCTGAACATGTCTTCAGAACGCATGACATCTGTTAACGTAAGTTTTCTCTGTCTGTACACATTAATAAAGTGGGCCAGTAGTATAACTTTCCTCTATGAGGACAAAATTGAGTTTCGGTGTGCTTGTTAGGTATGTTAATACAAGTGCAAAACTGCCTCTTCAGTTAACTCTGTGAAGTTGCAAACCGAAAACGGAACCCGACAAAAAAACTTATCTGAAGTTTTGCCCTAGTTTTGCGCTTTTGCGCCACCAACAAAAAGTTTTGCGTTCGACCTAAAATAAAGTTATAGGCGAAATTCAACCTGCGGTCCAAATTAAAGAAAGCTGGAACCCGCCAGTTAAATTCAGAGTTCGTACCTATGCCATATTATTACTTCAGTTTTACGCTATTTTGCGACATCAACAAAAAGTTTTGCGCTCAACCCAAAATAAAGTTATAGGCAAAATTCAACCCGGAGTCCAAATTAAAGAAAGCTGGAACCCGACTGTTCATTTCACAGTTCAGAGTTCGTACCTATGCCATATAACCACTTGAATCTTTAGCCATTTTGCGCCACCAACAAAAAGTTTTGCGCTCGAGCCAAACTAAAGTTATAAGCGAAATTCAACCCGTGGACCAAATTAAAGAAGGCTGGAACACGACAGTTAAATTCAGAGTTCAGTTGTTTGTACCTATGCCATATTATCACTCTAATTTCTAATTTCGATTTATTGTAAACCTACGGTTGCCTACCATCAGGTTTTGAACCGGACAGTCCACTTTGTAGGGCAATTGTCCGATGTCCGTTTAGAAGTACAAACCGGATGCTAAATGTCCGGTTTTGTTAGATATTTAAAAAAAAAAAAACATTTAAGTTTTTACAAATAAAGTCACAATCTGTTAGTGATGACATAATTTTAAGTATTGTAGTCTCAAAACGTTCATTGTAGATTATTCTCGTTATGATGAAAATATTTTTGTCTGTCTGAGTAATTATAACTTACTTACTTGCAAGTTCATCGCCGCAGTAACAAACGTTCGCCATAGGATTCTATCCTGATTAAGATCAACCCACTTTTCATCACCTAATCCTACTTCTCAAAGATCCCTTACCGAGCCGTTGTAGCTCAGTTTTTGGCCTAGCATTCGGGAGACCCCAGCGACCGACCAGCCCGACTGAGGTTTTTCCAAAATGTTTCCTGTCACACCAGGTAAATGCCGGGATGGCATCTTCAACATACGCTCTGACCTATACTTTTCCGAATCCTCTCCTTTCGCTATTCCGGCCTGAGCCTTAAATGCCTAAACAAAATTCAAATTCGAAGATCTCTTCTAATATTGTCCTCTCAATATCGTCTCAGTCTTCCGAATGGTCCCTTTCCATCCGACTTTCCAACCAAGATGGAATGTAATCTTCCTTTTTCTCCCATCGGTGCTACATGGCCTGGCCATCTTAGTCGTCATGATATCATTATTCTTACTGGTAATTCATAAAGACCGTGAAGTTTTTTATTATGCAGTCTCCTCCATTCCGCAGTCATCTCATGCAGTTTCGGACCGTATATCTGTCACAGGATATTATTTTCAACCAGTCGTAACTTATGCTCATGAGTTCTGAATAATATTATATTTAATTACTTCTTAAATCCTGTGGTGTATATTTTTTATAACTGGAATAGAATATTTTGTAAAGTTGGATTACATTTCTAACTACCGTATTTTGGACCGAAAATATCTACTTGGACTTTCCTTCCATCACTAATTACCTACGTTTTTCACTTTAAGAACTACATCTGTTTATCATAATAGTTCATAATCATCTTGTGCATATTATTTTTTGTGTGCTTAACCATAATTAATTTTACAGACATTAAAAATCGACTGGACATTGGTCATAGTGTCATACGGTGAAAATTTAATACTAGGGTCGGGTTTTATACTGATCTAATATACCTCCTTATTTGCGGGTGGTTTGAGGGTCAATCCAAGAAAAATATTAAGGCAATTTAGCTTTTGCTTAAAAGTTGTGTTTTATTAAAACTACGTCGACTTTAAAATAAAAAGAATTGTATCAACTTTAGAACTACAGTAGTATGAAATTAACCACTGAAAGTCCCAATATCTAATGCATTTTACAAGGCAAATTCAATTAGTAAATAAAAGCATATGAACAGTGTTTTTTAATGATTCTAAAAAGATATTTAAATAAAAATTGTAAATCAAAAGAGAGAAAAATAAATTCAAATTCAAAATAAATCAACTGTTACCCACAATTTTTTGTTAAATACCAAAGCAATGTTATGTGAAATTTAATTCAAATGTCTTTATAAAATTAAATTATATCTTCATTTTAATGACATTGGTTCTATTAATATTTTTTTCAAGTCACCAGTACGGCCGTAAGATTCGGGACATTTGGTCGTCATAACTAGTCATCACCCATATTAACTAGTTAAATCCCGTCACCGGGAGAAAGAAATTCTTTTCGATTGAAAGTGATATTCAAGAAATTATTGCCATAACATGCCCCCTCTTGAATACATTTTTAAGTTCTTTTTTCTGGAAGCTAAACAACCCATCGTACGGAAGAATGGATGTGCATTTTCGACTCCTTCTTGTTTGTTTAACAACATTAATGGCTACTCAAATCTTCCGTTTTTTAGGTGAAACATACTCATTCTTGCAGATTGAATTTTTTTTTCAATCTCAAGAACGAAAAGTAAATTATTGATACTGGAACTTGCAACTAGTCATTTCAAGCTAATATAAATAAATTATCTTTGCACATTATTGTTTAAGTGGTACTGCAGCACATTATTTTCATAGAAAATAATGAGCCCGGAATGTCTTTACATTTTGTGAATTCAAAGCTGCTGTGGATGATTTTCGTAAATCTCCATCGTATTTTTACAGGCTATCGAGTGATTTTTTTAAAGTTTCTTAGACTAATAGACATTTGACATTATAACAAACAATACTCGCATTGGTGAATTTCGCATGCCGCTTTACTGAAGTTGTGTTTCAAGTGATACAATGGAAAAATGAGTGCCGCAGTTATTCTTAGTTTGTTACATATTCAATGCCCAACGAGCCGCAGTAGCTCAGTGGTTGGCGTAGCATATGGGAGGTTCTGAGTTCGATCTCAGTGGCTGATCATCCTGACTGAATTTTTCTAGAGTTTTCCTCAGTCACACCAGGCAAATGCCGGGATGGCACCATTTAACATTGGCCCCGGCCGACAAATTCCTGAATCTCTTCCCTTCCCTTATCCCAGTCTGAGCCTTAGATACCTCAAGGCCATAAATAAAATTCAATTCAGTCCAATGTTCAATGCACGAATCGGGAGGCAACCCTCAAAATACCAAAATTTAAGCAAGTAAGCAAGTTGCACATCCGATTTCCAAACTGAAATAAATTGAAATATACTGGAGCTGGCTTAGCGAAAATATTTTTGTAATTTACTTTCCAAATCATAAGTGGTTAGCTATAATGACCCATACTAAAAAAAAGTGTTCTTCCATTTAAATAAAATTAGGCAAAATAACGTATTTGAATTAGAATACCTTCAATTTTCATTATCATTTGAGTCACCGTCGAAAGCAAAACGATTTCAAACTCACACAAAAAACTTGGGTGTGGAAAAGGAGGAACTCTGAACAAAGTTGTTAGCTTCTAGCGTAAAGATCAACCGTGGAATGAATTTTGGTTATGACTTAAGTATAGGTCGACCAAAATCCTCTTTATTGTTGCCACAAAAAAGCGCAACACTTAAGTGATAGTGTAGCATCAGTACGAAATCTGAACTCTGAATTTAACTGTCGGGTTCCAGCTTTCTTTAATTTGGAACCAGGGTTTAATTTTGCCTATAGCTTTAGTTTGGGTCTACCGCAAAACTTTTTGTTGGTGGCGCAAAATAGCGTTAAACTCCAGTAATAACATGGCATGGATACGAACTCTGAACTCGGAATTTAATTGTCGGGTTCCAGCTTTCTTTCACTTTGACCCCGGGTTGAATTTTGCCTATAACTTTAGTTTGGGCCCAGCGCAAAACATTTTGTTGGTGGCGCAAACTAGCGTAAAACTTAGGTAATTACATAGCATAGGTACGAACTCTGAACTCGGAACTTAGTAGTCGGGTTCCAGCGTTCTTTCATTTTGACCCCGGATTGAATTTTGCCTCTAATTTTAGTTTAGGTCGAGCGCAAAACTTTTTGTTGGTGGCCCGAAATAGTGTAAAACTCAAGCGATAATATGTCATAGATACAAACTCTGAGCTCTGAATTTAACTGTCGGGTTCCAGCTTTCTTTGGTTCAGACGCCGGGTTGAATTTAGCCTAAAACTTTAGTTTGGGTCGAGCGCAAAACTTTTGTTTGTGGCGCAATATAGCGTAATACGTAAGTGATAATATGGCATAGGTACGCCCTCTGAACTCTGAATTTAAGTGTCGGGTTCCAGCTTTCTTTTATTTGGAACTCAGGTTGAATTTCGCCTATAACTTTACTTTGGATCGAGCGCAATACTTTTTATTGCTGGCGCAAAATAGCGCAAAATTCAAATGATAATATGTCGTAGGTACGGACGCTGAGCTCTGAATTTAACTGTCAGGTTTCAGCTTCCTTTAATTTCGACCCCGGGTTGAATTTTGACTATAATTTTAGTTTGTGCTGAGCATAAAATTTTTTATTGGTGGCGCAAGAAAGCGCAAAACTCAGGTGATGAAATGGCATAGGTGCGAACTCTGAGCTCGGATTTCGGGTTCCAGCGTGAAGTTGGAAACCGACTTGAATTTTGCTTATAACTTTATTTCGGGTCGAGTGCAAAACATTTTATTTGTAGAGCATAAAAGCGCAAAACTAGCACCAAACTTCAGATAAGTGTTTTTGGTGGGTTCTATTTTCGGGTTCCAGTTTCACAGAGCTTCTTCAGCTACATAGAAATATAACATAAGGCCACAGTTAGTCCAGTCACTATACGATTTTACACGAAACTTATTGCAATTGAATTTCTGTTTGTTTTATCTGGCACAGAATTGCGTCCTAAATAACATGTCAAAAGCTTACAAAAATCAACCGTGCTGTTTCCCGCCATTTTAAATCGCCATATTTGATTTGTCTGTCGAACACCTTTCATAGTAATATCGATAATATCATCTCAACGAATGAAGTTAGGCACTTAGTTCTTGCGTCAAATTGAGGAAAATGGACTTTAGACGTAACGAACGTTTGTACTGTCGCCATATTTAAATGTGGTGGCTGTTACTCCCAAATTCTTGTTTTTTTAATGTTCTTCAATTACTTCAATTGCACATAACTATAAACCGTCAGGTGGAAGGGAAACCACCTCAATACAAAGATTTTAGAGCGAAATCTGCTCTTTCCAACGGTATCTATACCGTTGCTCTATCTAAAAAACTAAGGGTTGTAGTTAATTTTACGGCGCAAGATGTTGCGTTTTCATGCAATTACCAAGTATCATAAGTTAGCTTCCGAACATATGGTAAACTATTTATTTTTGCCTTAAAATAAATGAAATAAATTATTTCTAAATTACATAAAATAACCACATTTGATGCGGAAAATGATCGTTTTAGCGATTTATATGGTTTTTGTATCAATGACAAAATGCCTTGATTTTCTAAGTTTTTATGAATAAAAATTTATAAACCCGGAATAAATTCCAATAAAGTCTCGTTTTGTTTCATTGGGAGAGGATTTTATTATAATCAACGTATCAGAAGTTTACGAACGTTAATCGTGCCTCTTTCATATAACATAGAGGTATTGAACAAAATAATGGAAATACTTGTGGAAGCCGGAACATTTTGTATTAATACTGTGTTCGTCCACAATTGGAACGCAATGAAGCTTGCATTGTGGACGGAATAGACCGATATATGTCTTGAATGGTGGTGAGTACACTTTGAAGCCATTCTTCATGCAGCAATGCCTCCAACTCTAGAGATGAAGGAGGAAGAAATCACCGCCGAAACCTAGTTTCCAAAATAGTCCCGAGAAGCTCGATGACATGCAAGACTGGGGATGCGCGGACCAGGAAAGATGTTGAACCTCATCAACATGCTCGTGAAACCACTCTTGAATAGTGCCAGCGGTGTGAATGGGGGCATTATTATCCTGGAATATTACATTTCCTCTGGGAATAAAATTTGCATCATTGGATGGACCTGGTTACTCAAGAGTTCTCCTTACATTGCTGGTGTGACCGAACCGTCTAATGTGATAAGGGGTGCTGAATACTATGAAACAGCGTCCAGACGATAATAGAGCCACCACCATCTTTAACAATCGGGCGGTTACAGTCCACATTGAATGCTTGAGAGGGTATTCGCCAGACAAACACGCGTAAACTGGTGGGGAAGAGGGTAAAGGAAGATGGTAGGCGATTTCCTTGGAAAGTCACTTCTTTGCATCATCTACATAACTTCTAACCATCCGGGCCGAGTTCTTCCTAATAAAGGTCAGAGTTTCCACAGGAAATCAGGCAGTAATCGGGCTGCATCAATAACTGACTTAGCCTGCATTTAAGGTTGTGGATGTGGAACGTCACATTTTGTAACTATTCTACTATATTTCTGAACTGGTGTCATTTCACCAATCATCCCCATGCCGCGGAATATGTTATTTCCGTCAAGGATTATGATGTTATTGTCCACATTATCATCGGCGTAATGGAGAAACTGGCCTTTCTAATGTGTCTATGTTGAAAGTTGTTGAAGTACTCCTTTCGTAACGTTGTACTTCACTTAACGATGAACAAAATCCATGTTGGTACAGTGAATCAATAAAAATCTCGATCCAAAATAGTTATGCAATTCTACAATTAGTCCTAACTGTAGAGCAGCAGTTATTACTCGTGGCCGAGCTGACTGTATGATGACCTGTTCTTTTCTTATTATAACCTATAGCAGACCGAAGAAAAACATTTAGGCTGTCCGGAAGAAACTGATCTGTTGACTTGAGAGAAGCCATGCACTCTGTTGTTACGTACTAGAAGTATGATGTTTTAAGTAATTTTATATAACTTCTGATAAGTCTTGGTGCTGTCAGTATAATCATCACCATCATCATCTTCTTCTTCATTCGTTCGCTTTAAGCACTATAATGTTTTTTCTAGAATTTCTTTAATCAAAAATTATAGTTTATTGGGAATTGTTTCGGATTCATAAATTTTTATTCCTGAAATGCCTAGAAAATCAAGGCGTTATCTAATTATTACAAAAACCACACACACGGCTAAAACAACCATTTTTCGCATCACATGTGTTTATTTTATGTAATTTAGAAATAATTTATTTTATTTACTTTAAGGCGAAAATCAAATGTTTATCCTACGTTTGGGAATTAGTATATTTAAAGTCTTAAGCATGGTACTTGGTAATTGCATGACCGAAAACGCAACATCTTGCGTCACGTAAAATTAACTACCTCCCTTAGTTTTTTTAAAGATAGAGCAATGAAATGTATACCATTGGAAAGAGCTGATTTCACTCTATAATCTTTGTTTCGAGGTGGCTTTCCTTCCAACTGACGGTTTATAGTTATTTGTAATTGAAGTAATTGAAGAACATAAAAAAAACACAAGAATTTGGGAGTAACAGCCGCTATATTTAAATATGGCGACAGTACACACAAACTATACCTAAGTTCGTTACGCCTACCATCCATTGTGCTCAATTTGACGCAAGAACGAACTACCTAGCTTCATTCGTTGAGATTATATTATCGATGAAAGGTGTTCTACAGAAATATCCAATATGGCGGGAAACGGCACGGTTGATTTTGGTAAACTTTTGATATGTTATTCAGGACGCAATTCTGTGCCAGATAAAACATATAGAAATTCTATTGCAATTAGTTTCGTGTACAACCTGTTTTCGCTTAACATGACTGCATTATGTGCTCGTATGACATCATCAGGATAACGCAAATAGATCCGCGGCACTAAAGAAAGGTATCTCGGCCATAAATCAGCTAAATGACAGTTTCTTTTCTTTTCCGTGTTTTTTTTTAATAGTCTACTGAACCTGTTTATGAATACTTCTGATTCACTGGAGTTGCCATATCTTGGACCTGTGGCGTCATCATTGGCGTAACGTGACAATTGTATCTCGTATTTTAACATGCACTACCAATTATTAACTCATTTTGTTTTATTCATTTTTATATGGAACTCAGGATTGGTGTGATGGTTGCGTAAGTGCAAAGGTGCCTGTTTGGCTTCATGTAAATGAAACATCGAGTCACAGTGACTTTATGACGTTATCAGGGTTGCGCAAATAGAGCCACGGTTTTAAGGACCTGTATCTTGGAAATGAATCGGCTGAATTACACAGTTTTCTTTCCACATGATTTTCTGGTCTAAATAGTCTATTGAACTTATTGAATTGATTTGATCCAGTACAAGTATCGTACGGCGGATCTGTGACGCCACCATAAGCGTGACGTAACAATGTAATGATTTATTCTAGTATACAGTATACCAATTGTCAGCTTCTTTTGACTGAGCACATTTTAAGAGGAACCAACAATTGCTGTGTAGGTTGGCTATGTTAATAAGTGAAAAACTGCATTTTGAATTCATATACATGCAGCATAGGGCCACAGTGGCCCTATGACGTTAGGCAAATAAGACAGTTCTACTGAAACACAGTATCTCGACGATGAATCGGCCTAATTATACGCCTTTTCTCTATAGGTTAATAGGTTTAAACAGTCCACTGAACTTGTTTAAAAATTGGGTTAATTCACCTAAGATATGGAGCCATTGCGTATGCAATTCTGAACATAAGTAACAGATTATAAATCTGGTAGTGGGAGAATTAAATTTAAAAAATCATAGTGAGATAAATATCATGCGAAATGTATGGGTTGTGTACAGTACAGTAATGTTAATCTCTGACATATAAAATATGGACGGATGGAATACACTGAGGAGCATGAAGAGGCAGACCCTCGGGTTACGTTACATATGATGAACGCTTAAGAAAATGTTCCCGGGTGCTACATCATAGTAAGATAACCTGATTCCGATGTGTTGTGTTTCGATAAAGTTTGCTTCACAGCTCTCTAATGTTACTATTGTTACATACACAGGCAGTGGAAAAAACGGACATCTGATTGGCATTCAATGCCATCAGAAGGAACTTAAGGGATAACATATGTGAGGCTTTGGTGGAGTGCATGACACATCGTGATATAATACGGTCATTTGCTTTATTGATAGAAAGGAAGTAGCATCATTCAAAGTAATGTCCAGAAATTTGAAATTCGAGGAAGCGCTAAGCTGTCTTGGGGGAAAGCTGGAGCATTAACGCCGACACTGAGAAAACGCTGTTGGAAAGATTCGTGTGTTCCGCGTATGGACGATTAAAAAAATATGTCTTTATAAACAACCTAAAACATGACATATTCCGAGAAGAAAATGATAGCGCACTGCCAACAATACAGATAAAATAGACCTTTGTCTTTCGCCACCACACCAAAGCGCTCTTAGTTCCGCTTCAAATTGCATTGATAACTCTAAAGTATATGGGACATGTTTAGTATGATTGTTTTGAAGACGAAATGATGTTGCCAGAGTTCATTTAACATATTACATATGTGGAGGCAGAGGATAGAAATTACCGTCATGAACACAGCAAAAATTATGGGATAGTTCTAATTTAAAAGGCTTTATCCTTTGAGTACACTGTAATTAGAATTGAAGGGCTTGGTGGAAGAAGAGCCAATACCACTCCTCCACGAAAAATTAGTTTTGTGGCTGAATTGTTAGCTAGTGTCATCTAGTGTTTACTCTTTGAACTAAATGCATTGTGGGATATGCACCTTGCAATGGGCATCATAATAAATGATGGTGAACGCACAGTGCAACTTCTTGGTGGAAGAAGAGCCAATCCCTCAATGTCGTCTTAGCTAACCGTAGAGAAGTGTAAGCGTGATTCTGATTGGCCCTGTGGATGCCAGCTTATCGTTTAGCTCCAGTGAGATGTTTGTGTACTAGGTGGTTACTAGTAAAAATCATGGCGGACGTAAATGGTGCGTCTGTGTGAAATGTGGAAAGTAATGGTGTTGTGAAAGTCGAAAAAACGAAAGAGAAGTAGTACGGAATGGAAAGATAATAAAAGAAAGACTGAGGGCTCAAGGACAAGAATATGTAAACAGAGAAGGCAAAGTTGTGCACAAGAAGGTGAGAGTGGATAATGAATAGTGCAGTGCAACAACATGGTGCAAAAATAAAATATTAACAAACAGTGGGAAAGATTCCATCTTTCATGAATACTATAAGTTTAGTGATTATAATAGTCAAACAGTGTTTCTGTTTGGACTGATAAAGAAACAGCCATGCAAGAGGATTTACAGAAAAGATAGAGTACAAGAGGATATTTCCATTCGTACCCGGATTATGCAATACTATGTAAAACACCCTGTTGAACATTAAACGTAACATTGTGAGGGTATGATGCATTAGTTCAATTAGTATTGTCAATTTTTTATTGTCCATTTGCAGGTATATTTGCTATAGTGTTCTGTATATACTCCTAAAAATAAAATATCTACGTTACTTAGATTTTTTTCTGCATCAAAAATACTTTAACTACAATTCTCTCCAAATCACAAAATTGTGGGATAGACCCTTCTTCCACTGACCCCTTCAATTATAAAGGCTGTGTTTCAATTTTCTGTAGAAATGTTTTAATCTGTTTTAAAAAGTATTTACAAAAATATGAAATACCTTTCCTCTCAAAATTCCATTATGGTGTTGACGACTTTTATTTCACATATGGAACCTTAATAACAAATGATTATTAAGGATATGGGATCTTCAACATGTATAACATTAATGAGAAACAATGATACAGTGCATGACTTGCATTGCAGATTGAGGCCATTAGAACATTATCTTATTGTAGAAGATCATCTGATGTAGAACATCAGCACACAATAATACTTATACAAAGTACAGTACAATGTAAACGCCTTCCTGCATCCCTAAAACTGACACATTGTGTGATGCGAACAATGTAAAAGTTGAACTAAAAGTCACAGAAATATTGAAGGGAAAAGAATACAAAAAGTTACAATTACTATGAAATAGACATAAATCATTTTTCATATACAGCATTTTTATATATGCAAATGTGTATACCAACATGTGAGGCAAAACAGTGACATAACCTGGTTAGTTGATCTAAACATCCGGACAAAAAAGACTAAAGGTGTTTATTTTAAGATACATTTAAAATATAAATAAATCAAAATAAGTCGATAAAAGGTGAAGTGTATGCTGAAATAAAGCATACGATTTGTCATGTCATGCTATTGATGACTTTACAAGTCCAAGGTACCCCACCTCCAGTAAACCAGTTCGATCTATCAGCAAGTTCAGCGGACTGTGTGAACCAAAGAACCCTAAACAGGGAGAAATGATAACAGGCAATTCATTGCCTTTATACAGTTATTTAATTCTGATTCTCTACTAGCACAAATCCTGATTACGTCATAGGGCCACTGTGGTTTTATGTTGCACTTATATGAAGTCAAAATGGCAGATTTGCACTTGCATTAACATACCCAACCACCACACCATAGCCCAGTTTCCATAATGGGGGTAATTTTTCACCTGCTGGCTCACAGTCTACTTTACATTGCGGTTACAGTTAACATTCTTACGTAGTAGATCATTCTCATTTATTCCACTATTTATGTAATTGAAATATTGGATGAAATCAAACATAATCTTGCTGGTGTTATGCATATCTATAGACCAATTCTGTGATGGAACATTAGACAATAAACAAATATAAACTAATTTATGTATCTCTCTCTCACACACACACTATATATATATATATATATATATATATATATATATATATATATATATATAATCTTCCTCGTTCTCCATAGATTACATCCGAATACAACAAAATCAATTTGTTCCATAATTAACATAGGCACACATAAGAACAAATCATTATTACATGAAAAGGAAACAATAGTATGACATGTTAGCAGTAAGAAATCGCTTTTAAACGTCATATTTATTTGATCTACATACACATTAACCATTAAATTCATGAACATGCGTTGAGATTTATAAATAGAGGGAGGGATACATAATTGTGGATCATAAACTAATTTCATCGAATTTCATCTAACAATTGTTAGATCATCTAATCAATTTGGTAAACTCTTATGGAATTTTCCGTTATCGTCGGTGCTTGTGCTTGTTTTAGTTTTCCATTTTCGTTTCTAAGTCCCTCCTTCTGTATCTGATAATCAAAAATTCAAGCTGTAATTTCCTTGACTATTTTGTGTTTAAGATATTGGTACTGTATTTTCTTCTCTTAATCGTATGATGATCTTATTATCCAATCGCTGTCGTAACATAAATTGGTTTCCCGTGTCTCCACGCTGTCGCTAAGAGAGGAAAATACTTTTTATTTTTTTATTTTTTGGGTAAGTTTTATATGTAATAATACTGTTATATGAAATTTTGAATGTACAGGAATTAAATGTAAAATAGTTTGTAAGAAAAACCTGGCCAGGTACATATAATATTTTCTAAGGATTGTATGAATAATGTATATTTCTATGTTAATCCCTATATGATTTGTATTGGACAATTGTTAATGTTTGTGTATGATAATCAATATGTAATATTTATGTAATCTTTGTGTCATGTTTCAAAATGTAACGATTTATATTTTTCTTATATGTATTGGAAAGCAAAAACAGGGAATAGCTGGACAGGATTTCTTTCTCACACGTGGTCCGTCAAAGCAGAAGGGGTCAGGAACTTCTTTTTTTTCTTTATCTTTTTTGTTGTTTGCTCTCGGGACCACCGTGGAAGCGAATTGGGAGGTCTCCTTCGCATTTGGCATAGCCGAGGTTATATAAGGGGAGTCGAGATCGGGCGTAAGTAGTGGAAAGTGGAAGCGAGTGGAGTCGAAGTCAAATCGTGACGCGGAATGTAGTTGTCATACATTATAGACCGAGATAGTGTAACTTCTCGATATGCAGAATGCTAAGTTTATTCTTTCTAAGCTAAGGAAGTTAGTATTGCTGGTACGTCGGAATGCCGGCTATTGATTAGAAATTAATCTCGGCGAATCTTTGCTGCCATACGATTCTTATATTTAGCTCGTGAGTGTGAGTGAAGAGTCCGCTGGATGGATGGAGCATCTGAGGTAATTATATGTTTGGTTTTTATCGCCAAATTGAGTATAGTTATGTTCAATTTTTTTGGGGATGTCCATTCTAGCATTTCAGATTCAGAGCCTAAGTACACAGCGATGATTTTGGGGAAACTATATTGATTTGTATACTTTTAAGTGAGAGCAAAATTTTCATATTTAAGTTCCTCCCCATGGAAGATTTTGGGAAGTCACAAATGTGGGATGTGGATGTTTAAATTTTTGGATTTGGTGAAAAGACTGGAGGAAATCGAGATGTCCGCTGGATATCAGTCATAATTATAGCGTTTTTTTGTGAGTTACATTGAATTTTGATGAGTTTCGACCTCCAATCTAACTTCGATTTGAGTTATGACTTTCCTGTCAACTTGACGAAGCTAGAAAAAGATGACCCTTGATCAATAAGTAAATCTTCTTGAAAAGTAGCATCTTAAGTAAGAAAAAATTCCTGCTTGTTAAGGGTTACAGCACCCACAAGCATTCGTTGATTCAGTGAGTTTGTTATAAGTCAATAGCCCTCCCTAGATAAAATATTGAAAGGTTTTATCGCCTTTAAGTTAGAAAAATTTAAGGAACAGTAAGAGTGGAAGTGATTGTGTGACAGTTGAACTGAGTGAATGTGTCAGGGAAAACGAGGTGATTACGAGTGTGGTAATTTTAAATATATATATATTTGGTATTGAATAAGACTGTCCTGTACAGCTATCCTTAGATTGTCGGGCAGCAAGGTAGCTCGTAAGCCTTGAAAAGGTATAATATGGTTTTACAAGGTAATTCCTCCATGGCTGCAACTAGACCGGGGGATTATAGCGGAGAATAGCTTCGCACAGAGTCTCTGAGGTTTTTTTTTTAATTTTTGTAGTATTAGCGGAGAGACGAGGTAATTGTCTCAGAGGACCTGCTAGAAAGGCCAGAGGGAAGTGTGTATTTATGTGGTATATCTTATTTGTGTTGTGTGAGTGTTCTCTGACAACTTGTGAGAGGAGAGAATGAGATGTATGTGAGTGTTTTGCAATTCTAAAGACTGATAGGGCCTGACATGTTTATCGTACGTTGGGGAAAATTTTAAAGTGGCAAGATCTTCTTGCAAATAATTTAGACAATTTTCCTTTTCGTCAGTACTTAACAAGTACTGAAGAATTTATTGAAGCCGTGAGTTTTTATTTCCAGTCGGGATAAAGAGGGGTTAGGCTCGCCCCTGTGATCTGGTAATTTCGTGATAGTTGGTAATTTCGTGATAGCCAATTTACTCTTTAAGAAGTACGATCCGAAAGAGAGAAAGAGGTATTGGGCGAATCTGAAGTGATTGAGGGAAAGGTAAGCTTAATTGTTCGTAAAATTGATTATTCTTGTGACTCGTACCTACAGCGTACAAAAATCAGCATGAAATAACAAAATCTTTCTTTATTATTCTCTGCTTTAAAAGATGATTGATAAGATCTTGTGAATAAACTGTCAGATATTTCCCAACAGGCTGTTGTGTTATATTTTTTTTGACCGAGTACCCCAGCTATGCTATATCTGATGATTGGAGAGTTATCTTTAAGGTAATTCTAGGCTCGGAGACGGATGGAGACAAAGTTTTCGCCACCGAGTTATTTTTTTTTTGTCGGAACTTTACGGATTCTGGGGGTGAGAGTTGAAGATATTGCTCTTAATTCCAGGAGAGAATTGGCACGAGACAAAAGCAGAAAATCAGGTTTTGAATACAATTAAAATTTCTGAATGATATTTTGTCCTGTGCGCTTGAACTTTGTTTCACCTTCCGAGATTCTAATAATATCCGGGTTGTTAAAAAGGGACGTAAGGTACGAGACAAAATTGGCGCCCGACCAGTGAACGATTCGCTAATTAGCGAAAAACAAAGAACTTTGGAGGTCAAATTAGTATTTGTAAATTCAAGCCTGTTAACGAAACTTTAATTTTTGTTCTCTCGAATTTTATTAGTTAAAGTTCACAAGATCAAAGGCATGTAGAGCAAAGATGGAAGCTATGCTTGAAAGAAAGTTGATTACACAAGCGTTGGGAATTCCCGATGCAGAAGACCTTTCCGACGACAGCATTCTAGAAAAAATTAGGCAATTAAGTAACTTGACTAGGTCGATGTCAACCGAAGGTGTTAATGGGGACGACGGCAATGCGGACAATAATTCCAGTAGAAATACACAGCAATGTAATTCTAGGTTAAAAAAGATATTAGACGACTTGAAAACTGATTTACCAAAGTTTTATGGTAAAGTTAAGGAAGAGTGCGCTTTCGAATTTCTGGAAACCTTGACCGATTTTCAAGTAGATAATGGGCTTACAGAAGAACAGTTATTAGTGGAGTTTGTTCCCAGGACTCTGAAAGCAAGCGCTAGGGATTGGTTTTTATTCACCTCTACTTACAACACATTTTCTCTATTTCGTATTGCTTTCCTGAGGCAATTCTTCTCATTTTCTTATGAGATAGAGCTTAGAAATGTTCTTCATTCGTGTTATCAGAAGAAAAGTGAAACGTTCTCTGAGTTTATCAAGAGAATTAATAAGATTTACTCTCGTATGGAGGAAAAAGTGGATGACAAATTTGAGTTTAGTTTTGTTATGCAAAGAGCCCATCCTATGTATAGAAACTTCTTGTTTGGTAAGGAGTTTGACAATCTGAAAGACTTGGATCAAGAAGGACTGAAAATCCAAGCTCACTTAATTAGCGATGCGGTGTATAGCTCTGAACATGAGAATTTCATTTATATGCAAAATCCACTGGCAACCCTGCAGAAAGGTGATACGATTAGAGAGAAAACAGAATTGAATGTAAAAAGCCTCGACCCTGCATTCTTCAATAGACAGGCAGGCCGATACGAAGACGAAAAATTAGGAAAAGAGGGAGAGAGACGCAAACCAGTTTACTTTCGGTGTAATAAAATAGGCCACGGGGCTAAACAATGTGTTTGGAATAAGAGGGACAAAACTGGGCGAGAAACTTCTTCGGTTTCTCGAAAATCTGTTAAGAAAGTGACGGTAAATGATAATAGTGAGGTTGAACCGCTAATCACAGTCAATTTACGAGAATTGAGAAGAGAGAGATTTATGCTGACACAGGCTATTGTGTAAATTTGGTGTGTAGTTCTTTCGCTAAAGTACTAGAAAGACGAGGGGTCTGCATTAAAGATGAAAAAATCGGTTTATTACTAGCCCAAGGTGAAACTGAGACTGAAGGTTCGTTGAATGTAAACGTGTATGTGAAAGGTAGGAAAGTTCCTACGAAATTTTTTGTTCTCTCGAATTTATCGCATACGATGATAGGAGGAAGAAGTTTTATCAGAGATGCTTCTCTCCTCTCTGCTTGAATGTAGCGAAACACTCGTGGAATTTCGAAGGTGAAAGTGAAACATACAAATTCGATCCGCCCTATTTCCGTGTTAACACTGCCCGGAGAGGGAGAAAGGTTTAGGAGAAATTTTTTCAGCTGGTTTTTGTTAAAGACTTGCCTCCAGACAGACGTGATTAAGTTATGCAATTTTACAAGGAAGATAGGCGAAGAGGGAAGTATACCTTAAAGGGGGGACGAACGCCCCGAAGTAAGGAAAGTCTGGCAGAATCACGGGTTCGTGAAAACTGCAGCACAAGTGAATCTGTATAAAAAGTCTGCTTGTACACAGCGAATTCAAAAAACGTGTCAATAAATCCTCTCGACGGAGTGAGAGGAAAAAGCAAAAATTTGCTATCAAGACGCCGTTATTAAAATGTGAAATATAGAGTATAGTTTCGAAATTACTTCTAGATTCTGGAGCATCCCATAACGTAGCAAGTGAAACTATAGTAAAACAATGGATTACAAGTGGAGCAAAAATTAGAGATGTTAAACTACCAATAAACACTGCAAATGGACAAAGTTATACTATTGGGGAAATAACAGCCGTTGTAAAGTACCATGGTTTCTCAATAAAGCAGATTTTTTTTTGTTATGAAACATTTAATAAGAAATGTCATCGCAGGGCGATCCTTTTTGCATGCCACTGGGATGATCTTAAATATTAGAGAGGGAACGTGGACACATGGTTTCCATGACGAATTTTATTATCTTTTTGAACCAGATAGCGAAGATGAATCAGTATTTGATGAGGAAAGTTTCCAATCACAATGCAAATTAGAAGACACAGACGACATCAAGATCAAATAAAACTTGGGAACAAAAGTAGAATATTCCGGGAATATTCCAGATTTCTCTGAGGCAGAAACATATGTAAATAGCAATGAAGTTTTGATAACTTCCCGGTTAGAAAACGATCCCAACAGGGAAGTTTTCGAGCAGTTGTTAGAGAATTCAGTTCTCGATGAGGACTGGAAACGGAGATTTCTAAGACTGTTGGGTTCTTATTCGGATGTGTTCTCAAATGATTTGAAGATTACTCCCTTCATTCAGTTTAGAATTGAAGTAACTTCTACAAGACCATGAACTGCTTGCTTGCGTCCAATGACTGAGGAAAAACATAGAATTTTGAAATCTCTGCTTGATGAAATGTTGAGAAAAAAAGTTATTAGGAGGAGTGTATCACCATACACGAGTCATTTAATACTGCATAAGAAGAAAGACTCAAGATATAAGGCAGTACTCGATTTAAGAAATTTGAACTCTGTTACTCAGCCTATGAGCTATAGGTTATCTGATTTTCAAGATATCCTGGCATTTATGGGGAGTAAACGTTACTTTAGCTGTGCAGATGTTTGTGATGCGTATAATTCAGTGGAAATCGAGGAAAATTCAAGGAAATATACAGCATCTTTTACTCCTTTTGGAAAATTTGCATTTTCGTCCACTCCGTATGGCTGCCGAAATGCACCTTTTGTTTTGTCACAGCTGATGGAGATGGTTTTGAGGGAGGCAAATTTTAATTTTGCCATTTCTTTCAACGATGATGTGTTAGTCGCGTCTTTACCTATTGAAGAGCATTATGAGCACGTGAGGTTCATATTACAACGTTTTAGGGAAGCAAATCTATCGATTAAGCCTTCAAAGTTCCAAGTCGCAGTCCAAAAATATTAGTTCCTAGGCTATAAAATCGAAAATTGTACTTATTCATGTACTGAGGAGAAGCTTAAAATGATTGCTCAGTTGGAAAGACCCAGGACGAAAATGAAACTCATCAGTTTTGATATGAATATATAATTATTTTCGCCAGTGTGTGCCTCATATGGCGAAAATAATTGCACCTCTCACCAGAATGCTTAAAAAAGATGTTGTGTTCCATTGGGACACACGGTCTGAACAAGCCTTCCTAGAAGTTCAGAGAATTTTGTTAGAAAATCCAGTTTTATGTCTCCCGGACTTGCGAAAATTTTTTTATTTGCTTGTAGACACAAGTGCTATGGCGACTGGGTTTTGTCTTTCGCAGAAATCAGATGAGGGAAAAATGAATGTTGTTTACTTTGGTAGTAAACAACTTAATTCTACACAAGCGAGATATGATGCTACTAAGAGGGAACTTTATGGGATTTTAATTTCTCTCGAAAGATTTCACAAGTTTTTCTGATTATCAGAAGGAAAACATACGTGTACACAGATAGTAAAAGTTTGTTGTCTATAATTAAAACAGCTAATGTTTCGGCATTAATAGCTCGTTGGGTCTCCCGAATTTCCCGATTTCGTACTGCAATTCGATATTTAGCAGGCAAACGGCTATATATAGATATGCTTTCAAGATTGAAACGAAATTTCACAGATCCTGAGAGTTTTGTGGGGGACGAGAGAATGGAGGAGGATTACCCACTCGAAGTAGAAGAGAAAGATGGGTTTTTGAAGGTTGAGGACAAAAATGGCGTGCTCGTCGATTTCGACGACATCAAGAACATGGACGTGGATGTACTAGAAGTGTATGATAGCAAAGGACTAAAGGAGGAGAGGAAAAGAAGAAAATTGGAGAGGAGAGAAGAGTATGGAAGTTGTGATACAACTCATCATTATCCCGCTAGAGTAAAAAAAGAATTGTTCTAGATATTGCCTATGGCACAGGTGGGTTCCGAACCACCCGCTGCGAACATGTATGACTTCGTTCAAGACGTTGCTAGTCTTGAAATTTTAAGGCAAGCACAAGAAGAAGATCCGTTCTTGTCAAAGTTAAAAAAGCTAATGAAAAATGAGGAAGTTGAATTAAATGAAAAAGAAAAGAAGCTTTATATGAAATACATAAAAGAAACGAAATTAGAGAAAGAAGATATTTTACTTAGAGTAACTAGGAATGATAGACTTAGGGAAAACAGGAAAGTCATTTGGCTTCCTGAAAAGTTACGTCAATAGGGCTCTAGTGGCGTACCACGACGTTTTATGGAGAGCGCACCCAGGTATTAAAGCAATTTTTACGGTATTAGTAAGCAATTTTCGTGGCTTTTTATGAAGCGCGATATAGCCCTATACATCAAGAGCTGCCAAATTTGTTTGCAGTATAAACCGAGAACGGGGAAACAGTTTGGTCTATACAATAGTAAGCCTTATACAGCCCCAGGGATGGCATGGTACACAGATCTTCTGGGTCCCTATTGCGCTAGTTCTAATGGGGGCTACCGGTATTTAATGCTCACAGTAGATGCCTATACTAAGTTTATTCGAATTTTCCCTCTGTGGAAAATTTCCACTCGAGCCACATTTAATTGTTTACTGAAAGTATTTTGTCAGTCGGAATTGTACGCGGTCATTATCTCTGATAATCATAGTGTCTATAAGAATAGAATTAGGGATGCAACTTTGAAATTATTAGGGTCAAGGGGGATCCACACGACACGCCTGAGACCGAAAGGCAACTTGGCGGAATCGGGAGTAAAGAAGGCAAAATTGGTTATAAGCATGAATGCAAAACAACATCCGTCATGGGGATCCAATCTTGAAATGCTAGAATGGGCAATGAACCAAAAATGCCACGAATCTACCTCTTTCGCTCCATCATTTTTGCAATACATGAGAGAAATGAAAGGGCCAACAGCCGCGCAGTTGACCAGAGTGTTAGATGATAATGATGTAGGTTCTATTCCCCACTACGCCAGACAGAAAACTGAGGAGATGAAAAAAGCTATGGAAATAGTTGATAAAATAATGATAAATGAGCGTTTGAAACAAGCTCATTATTACAATCGTTCTCGAAAGAAGCACACCTTCCAGCTTGGAGACAATGTTCACGTACGAAATGTCTTACTTTCTAGTGCTCAACAAAATGTTGTTGGTTGCCTAGCGCCAAAATGGTTGGAGGGCTATAAGATAGTTCGCCAAATAAACGAGAACGTATTTGATGTGAAACGAGACAGGGATGCAACGACATTATGTGTTAATGTTGACCAGCTAAAGAAGGGCTGTCAGCGCTCATCTTATCTGGAAAAGGTTAGTTTATTTCAACCTGAAATAGACAAAGAGAAACATAGTTTGGGACCTAAAGCTAGGGCCCACTACGATTTCAGGCATCCCAGAAAATATCATTAAGAGCAGACTTGTTTGATTTAAAAAGTTCCCCGATTTGTTAATAAAATCCGGGTACAAGTCTGATTGGTATGGCGGGTAGCTGTAAGAAGAGATCTCTGCGGCGTGGTAGGACATCAGTGCAAGATCCCGGAAGAATCCTAGTAACGAAGAGAGAAGAGATGAGCTACGGTACGTTGGATCATCAGAGCAAGGTCCTAGAAGAAATCCAGCGGCGAAGAATGAAGTGATCCGGGAAACGAATAAAAAGAGACTAATGAAGAACTTATGTGAAATTTTCGTTTCCTCTTCAAAGTGAAGAAAGTGCATAAAAACACGTGATTGTCTCTTGTATCGATGTAATTTTTATGTGTATTTATATATTTTTTTTGTATTTCTAGGATAAAGGGACGATGAGTAAAGAGCCATCATGGTGAAAATTTTCAGTGTTAATGAGTGTGGTTTACTATTGACTCTCAATTGGTAAGTTAAAGAATAAGAGATAACTCTGAGTGAAATTTATTGAGCGAAGTAACATACGTTATTAAGGACATTCTTATAAGAGTTAAGTGAGATTTAAGGGGAATAGAAAGTGCTTCAGTTTGTACGAAATCTGTCGTTCAGAGCGCCACTATCGCTTGTGCAAAACAAATGGACATGATTTTCAGTCTTTTCTCCTAAGATAATTTTTATTTCAGTTTGAAACTTCGTCTGTATGTGTAGAATACTGTGATTGAAAATCGACTTTTTTCAAATATAATATAAAGTAAATGGATTTGCAGTTATAATAATTTTAAAAACAACATAATTGTGCATTTAAAACATCGCTCTCTGAGCAATAACTTTGTTATTTTTTCACGTATTACTATTAATCGCACACGAATCAGCAGTGTTTTTGTCTGATCTGTTCATATATTCACTCAAAACATTAAGAAAATAAGTATTTTAAAAATTTGTTAAATTATAGTAATGAGCGACGTAAGGTAGGATTATTTACTCAACCCACTGTCCCACCTGCTGCGCCGGAAGATTTCCGAGAGGTGGGAACTGGGAATGGGAAAATACGCAGGATTCCAACAGGTTAGGAAGCCCTGAGACCACGTTTTCAGGTCAAATCCCATGGGACTTCCTTTCCATTCATTCTAAACAAGAACCTTAATATTTAGCAGGGTTGAATTGTCAACAGCATACTGTATGATTGTTTACGAGTTTTTCATAGCTTGCCCTAATCACAGTGTCGGAACAGCGCAGGAGCTATACTCGCCTATATGAACTGTAACTTTTTTTATTTATTCGCCGTTTTTTAGTTATCAGCGCAATATCATTTCGACCTAATGCCCCATAAAAAGTTTTTTTTTTCATCTTCGTAATTGAATTTTTAAAGCCTTTTAGCATCTATGGATAATGCCGGGATTGATTATGAGGAAGGTATCGACCAATGCCTTTCTTAAGGTACAATCCCGGCATTCACCTGGTGAAACTGAGGAAACACTGGAAAAGCTCAGTCAGGATGGTTGGCCGTGGAGATCTAACCACGTGCCGCTCCGAAGACCGCAATGTTACCGACTGGACCACGAGGGCTGGGCACTTTTCATCTTCTTTTGCGGTTCCAGTGGTTAACTAGTTAATCGTGGCCGTAGCTCAGTGGTAGAGCGTTGGCTTAGCATTTGAGAGTTCGTGGAATCGATCCCAGCCGCCGACTATCCTAACTGAGGTTTCCCCTGGTTTTCCTCGGTCACACCAGGCAAATGCTGGGATGAAAGATCTTTTAAAACCCTTCCCCTTATTGTTAAATATTTCCAGTGTAAAATGACCAAAATTGGATTGTTAAGTAAATAAATAAAAACAAAACCGAAGGCAAGAACAAGTGTTGAAGATCTTCCACCTTCACAAGTGACATGACGAGACAAACTAAGATTGTTTTATTCTCAAGGACATAGGCCTACTAAGAGTATTCGAAATTCCGTAATATTCTTGAATTGTTATTGAGTTTCAATGGAAATGTCAAGGTTTCTTATTTCGAAAACACTTGGAATTGTGTCAGAGTTCAAGACAGAATAGTGCAATTTTGAGAATCGAGAATTTTCGAAATTTTTGGAAATCGGGAATGTCGAAATTCTATAATTCACTTATATCCGAATTTGCATTGGGATCGGACTTCAAAACTCCGTACTTAAGCGTCGTGTACTTCCACAACCTCCAGCAATCAATCAAGTAATTGTGATCGAATTACAAAAGTCAGGTTTTTTATTGCTAGGTTGTTGGAAAAATAACTTGGTTCTCAGTTTCTAAGATAGAACTGTTTTTTGATTGTCTACTCCAGCCTTATTCATCAGCAGGCCAAGTTGGCTGAGCAGGAAGAGGACTAGGGCCGCATTATAAAAGATCAGCTAAAAAGTAATATCCCCAGTAGCACATCGTTGTCGGGCGAATTCAATAACCCGGGATTTGCAATTTTGATCGATGTTGTTATCTGATATCGCTTAATATTGCATGGCAAACAATTTTTCCGATATTGGAGATCGATATTGATCACTACCTTAAAACACTATGTTCCACTGATTGTGGGAGAAATTTATGTTTTATTAAACCTATATATTTTTACAGTAGTTTAAAAAATGTGATTGATTACATCATGTCTTTATTCCATCATGCGTCCTATTTTATCGTCTTGATATAAGGTGAAAAAATTCGCACTGCGGCTGAATTCGAATCTAGAACCTTGTGATTTGTAGTCCGTTCCTTTAGCTACTATGCTACTGAGCTATCCGCAGAGAATTTACATCGATTACCCACTTCTTCAACTCAAACATAGAATGTGGTGGTACAGACGGTATGTTCAATACAGAATCACTTAAAGCAGGGAGGGTGTAGAAGTTTTATGCATACCACCTCTTATTTTTCCATTACATAGACTTTTTCTAACTAAAACTACTCTGGTCTAACGATATCGCCCTTTGTCAATCGATATCGCGCAATGATAACTCCAGACAGTGATTTTTATCTAACTTTCATATTTTAATGTGCCTTTTATTTTTTATTTTAGTTTCTAGTATTAAGTTTTAGGAATAGAATTGAATGTCCACATATTGTTCGCCTATTTCACCATTGTTAATCAATATTGATCCAGAACGGGCAACCATGATCGATAGTCATGTTACTGCACCAGTATTTGCACGATATCCTTGTACTGCTACGGATAGTAATTATTTTGCAAGTTGTATTTCGTAACAAGAAATTTCATTCAAAGTAATGGGTATAAATTATAATGGTCCATTTCCAAAACCGCTCTTGTCCCAGCTCCATAAATGTTGGGAAATCGACGAAAGCACTTCTAACGCACTTAATTTTTATAGCTAGAAAACATTGCATTGCAACAATGATACAGACCACCAAGCTTTAGTTTAGTTTTATATCTTAGTGGTAGAAGTTTTAGTTTACCAAGATTTTTACTTAACCACCCCAAAAAAATCATTGGCAAGGGCGCCGATCACGGGGGGCTTTGGGGGCCCTGGCTCCCCAAGGTTGAAGTGGGCCTTGTGTGCTACAGCACTTATATAAATTATATCACGTATAATACCCTCCCATGGCTAAAAAAGTTAATTCGTGCATTGTTTGTGTTGTTTCTGGAGTTTCGTGCATAAAATCGATAAAGACCATTTAGTAAAAAATAAAAATAAAAAAAAAAAGAATGAAAGATAAAAATTAAAACTTCATTTTCTGTCTTTAACCCTCGAAACGGCAAGAACGGCAATGACCCATGCATTCAAAATATGTTTTTCCATTAGTCATTAAATGGAAGAGTGAAATTATGTGTATTCTTTACGTACGTGTGTCAAAATCTGATGTGAGAAAATGACGTTAAACACAATAGTATTTATTGTGTGATAATTTTAAAATCATCAAGGATGAGTCAATTTGACCCGATCTTGGCGTTTTGTGTAACTATTTTTAAATTTCATTTTATAGTAAAATAACAAGTTGTTGTCGGTTCTAATGATCACACATCTCTCTCCAAACGACTTACACTTTATAATTTCTCAATCAAGGAGCGAAGAAACGTGGACGATGGTGTTTGTGTAGTGGTAAAGACAAGTACTCCGCATACTGTCAGCAATGTAATCGCTTCATTTGCAAGAATCTGAATACAACTAATACGGTGTGCTTTACATGTGAGAGTGTGTGAGAGTGAGACAGTAAGGTAGCTCGATTCTGCTAGTTTTATATGTAGTACTTTATATGTGTAAATAAGTAAGAGACTCATGGTACCTTCATTTTTGTGCAAGCATGCAAATGGTTAGAAGGTTATTATATGATGTATTTGTTTTTTTCAATAAATGCAACAAATGCAATACAATGAATACACCCATCCTCTAAAATACCTTGATTTTGAACAAGTATTTTATTTGGTATGAGAAATATACATGGGTCGAAAAATACCCATCTTGGCGTTACGTGGGATGAAATTAACTTGGCGTTCGTGATTTTGCCATATACAAACATAATTTAAGAAAAAGAAAAATATACAAGAAAAATAAGCAAGACAAGAATTCACACAAAAATAGGAGTAGACTTGCACTAGGAAATATATCTTCGAACTGCTGTTTGGATACAATTATTGTTTACCGTTAATACCTTAATTTTAAGTTTCTAATACAAGATATTAGCGGGTAAGAAAAGTTCTTGGACAAGTTCAACAAAGAGGAAAAACAGACTGTATCACACGTAAAACATGAACTGACAAATGTATTTTTGTCCCTGCCAGGGATAAATTTCTTCCCATAGAAGGTGTTTCGATCAAGATTAGATAGAAAATCGGAACATTTTTATTTTTCAGAACTTGAAACTATTTTCATGCAAGTGGCAAGGGTATAGGAACTTTTACTAGCAGCTAAGAAGTCTGTTTGGAAAACATTTAATTTGTAATGGAATAGCTTAATGTGAAAGATTTAGTAACCTCCTATTGGAAAATGGGACTCTCCGCTAATCTAGCGGTTACCGTCGCTGACTGCTGATCGTGGGGTCCGGGGATCGATTCCCGGCTCTGCCAAGAGATTTTTTTTTCAGAGTTAGAGGGTCTGGAAAACCGGGACGTATGGCAACCCTGCCCCAATATTCTGAAGGGCTCACAAGCTCCACCCAAAATTGTGAAGAGATAACGTTCATTTCATAGGTGTTTTCAATTGTATCTACCAATCAGAAATATTCTGGGGACAAATCACGAGACTCTCCACCCGAGAACAAAAACCAAAGTTTTAGCCGCAGTGCTTCGTTCCCATTCATAAACATGATCTGCTGCTTAGCGTAGTCCACTAAAAAAATAATGTGTTTTTAAGTTGTAATTCATGTTCGTACAGTTACTTTTAGATCCCGAACCTTGAGGATTTGCTACAAACAGTCCCTCTTCCCTCTACCTGCTTCGTTCCACCCCCCCCCCCCCCCCCCCCTAGACAGAATGGATCCCGTGGTCCTCGGCTCGGTGACCTCTTGTCGTTCATTACTATAATTTAACAATTTTTTTAAAATACTTATTTTCTTAATGTTTTGAGTGAATATATGAACAGATCAGACAAAAACACTGCTGATTCGTGTGCGATTGATAGTAATACGTGAAAAAAATAACAAAGTTATTACTCAGAGAGCGATTTTCTAAATGCACAATTATGTTGTTTTTAAAACTATTATAACTGCAAATCCACTTACTTTATATTATAACTAAAAAAAAGTCGATTTTCAATCACAGTATTCTACACATACAGACGAATTTTCAAACTGAAATAAAAATTATCTTAGGAGGAAAGACTGAAAATCGTGTCCATTTGTTTTGCACAAGCGACAGTGGCGCTCTGAACGACAGATTTCGTACAAACTGAAGCACTTTCTATTCCCCTTAATCATGAACACTGAATTTACTCTCTAAATATATTTTCTTCACCAGGAGAGCAACCAATCGAGGACTCATATTCACAGGAAAAAAAAAGTCAAGAAATCATAATTCATGCTTTCTTTTTTTTTTCTCTCTGGATGGGGAGTTCTGTCTCCACGCTATCGCTAAGACAGGAAAATACTTTTTATTTTTTTTATTTTTTGGGTAAGTTTTATATGTAATAATACTGTTATATGAAATTTTGAATGTACAGGAATTAAATGTAAAATAGTTTGTAAGAAAAACCTGGCCAGGTACATATAATATTTTCTAAGGATTGTATGAATAATGTATATTTCTATGTTAATCCCCATATGATTTGTATTGGATAATTGTTAATGTTTGTGTATGATAATCAATATGTAATATTTATGTAATCTTTGTGTCATGTTTCAAAATGTAATGATTTCTATTTTTCTTATATGTATTGGAAAGCAAAAACAGGGAATAGCTGGACAGGATGTCTTACTCACACGTGGTCCGTCAAAGCAGAAGGGGTCAGGAACTTCTTTTTTTTTTCTTTATCTTTTTTGTTGTTTGCTCTCGGGACCACCGTGGAAACGAATTGGGAGGTCTCCTTCGCATTTGGCATAGCCGAGGTTATATAAGGGGAGTCGAGATCGGGCGTAAGTAGTGGAAAGTGGAAGCGAGTGGAGTCGAAGTCAAATCGTGACGCGGAATGTAGTTGTCATACATTATAGACCGAGATAGTGTAACTTCTCGATATGCAGAATGCTAAGTTTATTCTTTCTAAGCTAAGGAAGTTAGTATTGCTGGTACGTCGGAATGCCGGCTATTGATTAGAAATTAATCTCGGCGAATCTTTGCTGCCATACGATTCTTATATTTAGCTCGTGAGTGTGAGTGAAGAGTCCGCTGGATGGATGGAGCATCTGAGGTAATTATATGTTTGGTTTTTATCGCCAAATTGAGTATAGTTATGTTCAATTTTTTTGGGGATGTCCATTCTAGCATTTCAGATTCAGAGCCTAAGTACACAGCGATGATTTTGGGGAAACTATATTGATTTGTATACTTTTAAGTGAGAGCAAAATTTTCATATTTAAGTTCCTCCCCTGGGAAGATTTTGGGAAGTCACAAATGTGGGATGTGGATGTTTAAATTTTTGGATTTGGTGAAAAGACTGGAGGAAATCGAGATGTCCGCTGGATATCAGTCATAATTATAGCGTTTTTTTGTGAGTTACATTGAATTTTGATGAGTTTCGACCTCCAATCTAACTTCGATTTGAGTTATGACTTTCCTGTCAACTTGACGAAGCTAGAAAAAGATGACCCTTGATCAATAAGTAAATCTTCTTGAAAAGTAGCATCTTAAGTAAGAAAAAATTCCTGCTTGTTAAGGGTTACAGCACCCACAAGCATTCGTTGATTCAGTGAGTTTGTTATAAGTCAATAGCCCTCCCTAGATAAAATATTGAAAGGTTTTATCGCCTTTAAGTTAGAAAAGTTTAAGGAACAGTAAGAGTGGAAGTGATTATGTGACAGTTGAACTGAGTGAATGTGTCAGGGAAAACGAGGTGATTACGAGTGTGGTAATTTTAAATATATATATATTTGGTATTGAATAAGACTGTCCTGTACAGCTATCCTTAGATTGTCGGGCAGCAAGGTAGCTCGTAAGCCTCGAAAAGGTATAATATGGTTTTACAAGGTAATTCCTCCATGGCTGCAACTAGACCGGGGGATTATAGCGGAGAATAGCTTCGCACAGAGTCTCTCAGTTTTTTTTTAAATTTTTGTAGTATTAGCGGAGAGACGAGGTAATTGTCTCAGAGGACCTGCAAGAAAGGCCAGAGGGAAGTGTGTATTTATGTGGTATATCTTATTTGTGTTGTGTGAGTGTTCTCTGACAACTTGTGAGAGGAGAGAATGAGATGTATGTGAGTGTTTTGCAATTCTAGAGACTGATAGGGCCTGACGTGTTTATCGTACGTTGGCTAAAATTTTAAAGTGGCAAGATCTTCTTGCAAATAATTTAGATAATTTTCCTTTTCGTCAGTACTTAACAAGTACTGAAGAATTTATTGAAGCCGTGAGTTTTTATTTCTAGTCGGGATAAAGAGGGGTTCGGCTCGCCCCTGAGATCTGGTAATTTCGTGATAGTTGGTAATTTCGTGATAGCCAATTTACTCTTTAAAAAGTACGATCCGAAAGAGAGAAAGAGGGATTGGGCGAATCTGAAGTGATTGAGGGCAAGGTAAGCTTAATTGTTCGTAAAATTGATTATTCTTGTGACTCGTCATTGAGGGGGTCAAAGCAAGTTTACAGCGTACAAAGATTAGCATTAAATAACAAAATCTTTCTTTATTATTCTCTGCTTTAAAAGACGATTGATAAGATCTTGTGAATAAACTGTCAGTTATTTCCCAACAGGCTGTTGTGTTATTTTTTTGACCGAGTACCCCAGCTATGCTATATCTGATGATTGGAGAGTTATCTTTAAGGTAATTCTAGGCTCGCAGACGGATGGAGACAAAGTTCTCGCCAACGAGTTAATGTTTTTGTGTCGGAACTTTACGGATTATGGGGGGAGAGTTGAAGATATTGTTCTTAGTTCCAGGAGAGAATTGGCACGAGACAAAAGCAGAAAATCGGGTTTTGAATACAATTAAAATTTCTGAATGATATTTTGTCTTGTGCGCTTGAACTTTGTTTCACCTTCCGAGATTCTAATAATATCCTGGTTGTTAAAAAGGGACGTGAGGTACGAGACACCCGTTAATATATGTGATGACATTTCAAGTTGACAAACCATATACCAAAGCAACATCTTAATTACTCTCCTCATCTAATTCCTCTCTTACAATAGACGCTTCCTATTTCTATATGACTATAGAATAGGACTATAAGTTTCTCTAAATACCATTTCAGAGAGTTGTTGCACTTGGGATATGTATTCCTAAATGATATTTTTTCTCCATAAAAGATGGTTTCGGCAGTTATTCTGTGAATGATTCATCCATGGACATTCCAATGTCGAAAGGTATCATTTGCGTTCAATAGCCAATATATATATAACTTACTTGTTTATCATACATACACAATAGAATAATCTATTCTGAAATGTTAATCAGGTGATTACATTACTCAGATTAATATTGTGTGTGTATAGTACCACTGGTAATCAAACTGCTCTAGAATGATGATATTCATATTATTTTCACCTTATCTAGAATCGGAAATAATATGTAGTGATTCATTCATTGTTGGGATAGATATGGCTGCTGATGCAAGTTCGGGTGAGTGATTCTACACAGTACGTAGTAGTGTTTGACTATGATCTGCCGTGCTTTTTCAGCTGCGTGCACAAATTTAGGTGAAGTCGTATTTCTTTGTTTTGGTTTTTATTCCTATTTTGCTTCGCGATTGTATTATGCTTATAGGATCATGAGAATCATACTCTCTTTGAAACTGTTTATTGTGAAGTCCTCTGTATCCTCCTGCCATCTCGAGTCGTTTCGGTCAGTGAAATTTTCCAAAATCTTATTTTCAAACTTGTAAATTATATTAATCTTCTGGTCTGTGTTAAGATTTAGATATTTAGTTGTTCAGTCCTGACGTTCTTTTCTACTGTATACATCTATAACAGCGATAATCTATTTGTATGACTAGAGCACTACATTCGTTCCCGATCTCGGCTCGGCCCAGACCGATTTTACATCCACAATTTCCGGCTACCTGAATTAGACAAAATCGAGCAACCGTGACCTGTTTCTGCAGAAATGTGGATCACGAACCCAATCACTAACATTTCCGACCGACCTGGACGTATTCGGATCGAACAGAAAAGCTAGATGTAGAATCGGGCCCGGCCGAGATCGGGTACGAATGCAGGGACCTTAGGTAGTGATTTTGGACTGATTTGATCTTCCAGATGTTAAAATATTGGAATTGAAAAAAATAAATATGATGTTTTTTTTTTACGCTGCATATTTGTGAAAAAAATCTCCAAAATTAAAGTCGTCAACTCATGTTTACAGCTGCTGTTTTTCAAACGAAAATACCTATAGATTAGTGTGCTATGATTTGTTTTTCCATGTTTTTCGGCCCGTATATCTTTCTCAAAACCTTATTTTCAAACACACGTAATTTATGTTCATCTGCTAGGGTCCTACTCCAACTTTCGCAACCGTAAAGTATTACCGGCAGAATAACATTTCTGTATATTTTTAATTTCAATTTCCTTGATATTAATCGCGATGTTAGAAATTTTTGGACTGAATACAAATTGTGCTTTTAGTTTTACTTAATTTTATATAAAAGCGTTTGAAGTATATACTCAAATAGTAACAACCAAGTAATGTCCTGGAGCTTTTTTACGCTCATTTATTTATTAATTATTGAACACGATAGGTCAGATACCTTGTTACGGCGTTGAACATACATCTGACATATTTTACACACACAATTGCGCAATTTAAATATTATAAGATTCATTGTGACATATTCTGTATACTGAACTTATAACTAAATATAGGAATCAAATTCATTTATATTTATATTAAATATGCCTACATCAGGGCAAGTTTTAAGAATGCACTTCTAAAAAGAACACATTCTACAAGTAGGCGATATATCTAATACATTGGTTCTTTTGATCAGGAGATGGAGAACTGCAGAGCGAAGGCGAGTAACTCTGTGCGGGACGTGCAAACCTATTTCTGACAATAAGCATTCCTAATTTATTTTACTACTTAATATTTTGTATACAGAAGATGCTAGTAAATAAATGATTCTATTTTCCAGAAATTGTAATGCGTACTTGCTTGTTAGGTCCAAGTACTTTTCGAACTTGGGATATATTTCTGTTTCTTTGTAAGTCGAAAAGCGAGCAAATTTATATTGTATAGTTTCTATTGGGTGAGTCTTCTTCTTTGTATTAGGATGCCATACCATTGCAGCATATGTTAACGTCGCCCGAATATACCCTGCACATATTTTTTTTACAACATCAATAATTGACAAATCGCTTTTTAACCTCATTACAAACCAGACGTTCCTGTAAATTTCACCAATAATATACTCAATGTCCATATCAAACGAGAGGTTGGGCTTTATGGTCACACCAAGATTCGTAATAGAATCTACTCCGACCAAAGGTGAATAATTAATATTTAATTCGAATTTCAAATAGTTTCTTTTCTTTCGTATAACACTACAGTACATTTTACAGTATTTAATAACAACATGTTTGTTTTGCACTAGTTGTAGACTGCAATGATGTCGTTTTATAAGAATACAGCATCCGATCCGGAAGATATACTGCAACAGATTTTGAAATAGTCTGCAAACAGAAGCTTTTGCAATATATTACTACAGGAGACAAGTTATTTGCAACTAACAAAAACACAAGGAGCTCACTGTTACAGCCCACACAATTCATTTTATCTTTTTCTTACAAAAATAGCTCAAGGTTCGATCCCTGTGGCCCCTCAGAATTTTCAATATATTTTTGGTGATAATATTTTTGTAACGCAAACGGTATTTACAATGGCACAATTAAAACTCTGCTAACTGACGAAAATTCCCTGAAAAGTTGAAAGTCACAAGCTTGCTAAGAAGGATGTCGTGTTACGACATCAGAGTCTTTCCAAAAGTCTGTATGAATTAGGGGCTACGTCTACTTGATCTTTATTATCTATGTGTATGCAGCTAAGAAATGGTAAACTCAACAAGGTTAGTTGCAGTCGATTTCTTTGGCAAGAAGCTTTAGTGTATATATGTAGGTTTTCGAAGGTAGGTTAATTTATGCAAAAATTGTCATTTTCTATGCGCAGGCATTATTGAATAAATAGTTTGAAAGCTACACCAAGCGTTACTTGACGAATGACTTTGTCTAAAATATACATATTTGAGCTACTAATATGCGAGTTTCAACGTCGAATTCGCCCGCATATGCTCAGGGTTTACTACAGAAATTTCAAGGGACAATAACTTCTATCTAGGAACGTAAACAGATGCACATTGAACATATATAATTACGCATAAAAGTATACTAATTCTACCAAAAATTATGAATTTCGGGAGAGGTTCAGATTCCCCTGGATCCACTCCTAAATATGTTCTGAATTTATCAGACATGGTCCGTGCATAGAAGAAAAATGTAAGTAAACTAATCCTCTTCTTAGTTCTTCTCCGCCTTGAGCCTTTCAGACTGTCAAAACAAACTAATCCCTATGATAACAAAACACTGCTCTTTCTCTCACAAGCAAACATCCTGATGGGGCAGATAAAAATATTTTTAAATGTCATAATTAGAATGACAACGTATGCGCGCTTGCAAATTTTAGCAAATAGAGACAAATTGCTTTGGGAGATATCGTTGATATAAAAGTCGAATCCTTGTCCATAAATAGTGGTTATATAGTATGGGAATGTTCTTATATGTTCAAATTGGTGGAAGAAATCGAAAGCAAAAACACAGTGATAGGTACTGGGTGGGTGGCGTTACCTGTAGGATGTAGGAAGATATGTTATTGATGACCACCATCCTGAAATTCGTCATCTTGAATCTGAATAGATTTTCTTAAATGGTGAGGGACTGTGTAATGTGTTATTCTGGGCTAGACTTTTACGGAAAATACGTTTCTGAAGTCAGTTTTGCTGTAAATGTATTATTGTGAAATATAAGGATACTACTAAGGGTTGATGATGCAGTAGCAAAAGAACACATATTTCAGTTTGAAATAAGGAAGAAAATGAAATCCAAATAAATACAAATCCGTATCGATAGACACTATACTCAGAAAAAATGAAAGATTTACACGCTTTGTAGTGCACAGTTTTTAAGGTATAAAACCTAGCACTATGGCACTAAAAGGAACAGATAGTTTAATAGATAGTAATGGCCTGAGAATATTTGCCTAAAGACCTTAATAAAATAAAATTCAAATATAGACCAAAGCTGTTTCTCTGCTTCGCATCTACCAAGAATGTCCTAATATATTTCATTATGTTTTAATTTATCTTTAAGATTTGATGTATCGCTTCTATTTGCAAACTATTTTATTTCGAGCATTTCAAATAGTATCAATATTCTAGACATGTTTATAGTTTGAACATACTGATTAAATACACGATTGAATAACTTGTAAATAATGCACACGAAAAGTTATTATGTGACGTTTAATTAAAATTAGGAGTCAATATATGTGTTTAATTAACCTTCGTTAAGAATTTAACGAATCATTACACTAAAATAGTGCTGGGATTCAAGAGACGATACTGATATTGTTAACCATTTTTCAAAAAATTATTGCTTTAACGAAATATATCATCTCATGTAAATTATTGTTAACTGAACATTTTTAAACTTTCAGTATTTTAGCCATATTAATAACAATATTCACTTTCATGTTTGAATTAGAATTGGTTATTGTTGATTGAACGATAATCAGATAATTTCGTTTGCATGCGTACATGTTTACTATACGAGTACTTACTGTTACGGGATTGAAAAAGGTAATTAAGTTGCCATAATTATCTCAACAGCAAGATAAAAATGCAAAGTTACAGCGAACGCACCAACATAGACATCAATAATGGGATCTTAATGATGATTTTGATGATGACGATGATCAGTATAGTATCATTTTCATTTGAATATGTGAAGATATTTACGCCTGTTTATATTACGTTATTTATTTTTTTCCTCTGTATATATTTGTGATCAGCAGTTTTTAAAACATAATATTAGACATTGGAATTTTATTGTTTTTAAACAACCGGGTTATATACTTTGTCAAATTCGGCGTAGTATTATTGTTTTTATATAATGACATGCATTTAAAGGAGTTACTTAAAAGATTTTGTAAAGAATTATACATGCATTTGTAGTCTTACAGATATTAGTATGAGTCTTAGTTAGGAGTAATAGGAGAGCTTGGCGCACAAGATAATGCTCACTTTGTAACTAGAAGTCTACGTTTTGGCCAGAACCAGACTTAGCAGTCTTTGGAAAACATTCCTTTGATCAAATCCTGTGTTATTTAGCTGCAGTCAGTTCTTTGGAGGGGCCAGGCGTATCTAGCTTCAAGTTTATTACTCCAATAAACAATATACATTGGTGACTGGAGAGTATTATAATGGTATTATACGATATTTATATTTTGTTAAGTAGATATAACTAAATAAGTTTTAAAAATATAGACAATGACATTTAGTCATATAGACATATAGACAATAACATTTGCAATATGGGCAATACATTTTCTATATAGATTTGTAAGCATATAGCTTTACAAAGTACATAATATTATTCGCGAATAAATAGTAATATTTATTAGTATATTTAAATAGTAATATTTAAAGGTTGTATAGAATAGGCAATACGTTTTAACATAGGAAATAAATTTGTAATATAGACAATAGCGAGTCAAGCTGCTGTGGAAATTTATGATAAGAATTCGTTTACATCGTAATATACCTTATCCAGCAAGTGTTCCCTTAACTATTTCTTGAATCTATTTATGTTTTCTTCATTTCTTATATGTGTTGGCAGCTGGTTGTATATTTTGACACCTATATCAATAGGGCCTTCTTGAACGAGTGTTAACTTGGTAAAATATCATAATTTATCCTCTTTTTTTTCTAGTACTATATTTATGTTTTCTTGTAAGTGTATCGTTGTTTATTTTTGTATATAATGGTATTTCATAAACATATAAAGATGGAGGAGTCAGTATTCCATATTATTTACAGTGTTCTTTGCAAGAAGTTCTGCTAACTCCGGCGATGATACGCTGTTCCTGCTTTTGTTTAGAGAAGATTGATATTGTTGCTGATGCGTTGCCCCAGAATATGATGCCATAACTTGTTATTGGATAAATAAGTCCATAATAAACCCGAATTAATATGTTTGTACTGAATGTCTCTTTCAGTATTCTTAGGGCAAACCATTTAGAATTAAGTTTGATTTTTACCTTGTCTATGTGGCTGTTTCCTTTAAGATTTCTGTGTGTTGCTATTCCTGAATACGTTGTTTCAAAGTTTATGTTCACATTTAAGACAGCTGCGTGATCTTTAATATATTTTTTTACAGTATTTTGTTTTGTATGGAAGAACATGTATTGTGTTTTTGTGTCATTTAGTATCAGACTGTTACTGTCAAACCTATTTTTTCTTTGTTCTAATATTCTAATAATATTTGCGCGTAAGTAATGTATATCTTTTACTTTAACAATGATGCTCGTATCATCAGCATATAAAATTACCAGTTCTTGTGTTTTAAACGTAGGTTTATGTATAGTAAAAATAATAAAGGTCCTAAAGTTGATCCCTGTGGAACAACATGTTGGATTGGCATTTGCTTTGATAAATGTTTTGTATTTTTCCCGTCTGTGTTATGTGTGACTTTAACTGCTTGTTTTCTGTTTGTTAGGTAAGATTGGAGAAATTGTAGTTCCTTCTCTCTAATCCCATAGCGTTCTAGTTTTCTAAAGCAGTATTTCGTGATTTACAAGATCAAAGGCCTCACTAAGGTCATAGAATATACCTAAAGCTAATTCCTTTTCCTTCCTAGAATACAGTCAATTAAGATGTAAGTTGCAGTTCTTGTGCTTCTCTGGGGATCTTCTTTGCTGTTCTTTGCAAAATACATTATGTTTTGTTAGAAATTCTATTAACATTTTTATTAGCTTTTCGAGAATCTTACCAATTATTTTAAATAAACGTATAAGTATGTAGTTTGATATGACCCTCGCTCTTGCTCTCAGTAGTTAATTCGGTAAATAGTAAGATAAAAAGAAATTGATATAATTTTTCACATATTTAATCTATATTTATTTAATTTGTTTCCTATTTGTTTGAGCAGCAAGAGTTTAAAAAGAGAAAACAAGGAGAATAAACATTTTATGGGTATCGACAATGCCTTGTATGTACCAAAAAAGTTCGGTAGATTGTCAATAGAAGGTAGCAAAATTTTACTCATTGCAGCAAGTTTAAGCTATAAGATTTATGTATTGAGGAGTTGTTTTGCGATGTAGACAAAAAGTAGAAAGCTTGTTATTGTTAAGAGTTGAGAGTTTAAAGAGCTTTAAATTAATTTAAGCTATTCTAGATATGCTTAAATCTGTAAATCGCAATAAGTTATTGTACATAGAAAAGTAAATAAGCTTGTTAGGTAAGATTGATGGAACTTTCGTTAATCGGATTTATTTCTGGTTTATGAAGAATAAATACTTAAATTTCATTATATCAGAGTATTTCCTTCGGTGCAATTTGCTCTTCTAAGAAATATTATTATGTGCTCCAAGGAGGCTGAAAAGCGCCGCAGAGCAGTATAATAGCATTTTAAGGTCTAAGATTACAGGTTTTTATGATTGTCTTTGTAGTCTCCACTCTATGTTCGGAAACATTGATCTGGAGCAATTTGGTAGACCTGCCGGAAGCGATATTAAACTTCTAGACAAATGGCATAGTGATAAAATAAATTTTATTGGCGGTAAGAGCACTATGGCTTAAGCCTGTCCCGAAACAAATGTCATGTTCAGAAATTTGTGAAGAAATCAAATATTAGCGATCCTGAGATACTGAATAAGAAGAGATTTACTTCAAAAGTTATATATATATATATATATATATACGAGATATATATGTGTGTGTGTAATGATAGCAGTCCAATTTCATAATGGCAGGAGCCCCATTTCAAGTTTTGTACAAGTGATTTATCTCCTTTTTTTGCAAATTGGTACTATTTTCGCTACTTTTAACTGGGAAAGGAATGTACCATTGCTCAGGCACTCATTGTATAGGTAAGTTAGGATAAGCGTCAAGGATATGTTATTTTGTTTGATTATTTTCCCTGAAAATTACCTTGATTTGGTTTCTTTTAATCTTTGAATTTCGTTAAACACTTCGCGTTTGGTTATAGGTATTTATATATATATATACAGCATTTGTAGTATATAGCTCCTGCTTCGTTTACCGACTGCTAGGAAAAGCATACACATACTGGGCCGTTATGAAAACGGGGGGGGGGGAATCCCTACCAGGCAACATATTGTTATCGAGTAGACTGTTCATCATCATATTGTTCATTCTAATATTCATAACAGACTTTGGTCTGTACTGCTTCTCACTGACATCAGGCAAAGAGCGCATAGGACGTCATCAGTTTCCAGCGACTGTTCCATTACCACCTTTTTATCAAGACCCACTCCAGCATACAGGAACACAGAAAGCGCCATCAATGTTCTTCATTTGCAAGACCAGGCATCACTACATTGCAAAAAGCCTCAAACTATTAAAGATTCGGATTCCGATCACGAATACATGTGTCACGGTTGCTTAACCGTGCATGGACAGTTAGTCAGGAGTTGACAGTCTCAAACTAGGTGACGCGAAGTTTCACTCTGATACGACGCATGCAAGTTCGGATGAAGATGAGTCTTTAGTGGCAAAGTGGCAACGCCGCATTCTTTTGTGAGCAGACAATAACCAGGACGTATGGCGGAAGACCGTGGGGAAAATCGACGGAAACTAAATACGCATGTTAGATCATTCTTTTGACCCAATATTGGTTGTCTACTTATCCGAACTAATATGATGGATGTTAGTGGTGAAGAAACCTGTAAAAAGTATCTAACGATGAATGGTAAAATGTACACAGAAGGCCACGTTTTGTGGTACCCCAGGTGCAGACTGAGTGACGAGTGTATCACCGGACCAAGGTAAACGTTTTACATTTCTCTTAGCAGTGCGTTTGTACGAAGCTATAAGTTACGAATATTTGGAAATACGACAGAGCCATTACGTATTTCGTAGCGACAGTACCGCATCCCAACAAAAACTTAAGTGTGTACCCAATGAACCGCTATTGCACAAGTGCCGAGAAAGTGCTGGAAGCAGTCCCATGATATTCATTGTTTCTTCCGGTTTATTTGTGTGTTATAAAGAAATTTTTATTAAATAAGTTGCGCAAATAGCTAGTGAGATTGCTAGTGGGCTTTAAATATAACCTAATCTTTAAGTATTGTTGAATAAGCGTGCACGCTATTAGGTCTACCGTGTTTGTAAACCACGCAGGGTATGCAAATCATAAGGTAAATGACCACAATAAGGCCCACCTTAATACTTTTGAATATTTCTCGAACAACAAAGCAGATAATTATGCAATTTTAACTCTGTTTAAAACTTTATTGTTTCTAGTACAATATAGGTAAATCTTGAGAGCGCAGCTCAATTCCTTCATGATAAGAACACAAAAAGTAAAAATGCTTCCATTGGGCCTTATTTTATTAGGGTGACTACAATAAGGCCCAGTTCTTGCTTCTTGAGAATATTACTTTAATAAATTTACATATGATATAATTATATCATATTCAAAAGACGCTATTGAAGACCTAATTCAAAACGAAAATCTTCAAATAAAATCTTAAGACTGATGATGAAAAATAAAAAATGTAGCTAAACTTGACGTGAACAGTCTTCAATAGTGCGAAGTAGCACTAAACAAATTGTTAACAAAATGAAAATGTCTTTACTCAACTGTACTCTTCTAGAAATCGTCAAATATAAACTTAAGACTGATGATGGAAATTAACAACAACAAAAAAATAACTCAACTTGACGTGAACAATCTTCAATAATGCGAAGAAGGCCCATAATTACTAAACAAATTGTTAACAAAAATGAAAATGTCTTCTAGAAAAAAGGTTTGTACACATTTCTAATTAACTTCTAACTTTTTTGTTTTTTAATTAACTTTTCATTACTACAAATCATTATTCATGTTCACAGCGAGGGCACACGAATACATCTTTATCGTCGGCCTGGTTATGGAATGTTGCCTGATTAGCTGATAGTTAAAAACTTCTCTTCCTCTACGCATGGCTACTGGTTCAAGTCCAGAGGGAGTCCATTAAACGGGGTGTTTTGAAACCAATTTTGTCACACTATACACACATGTTATTTCGATTAGATATTAATTATATAAAATATCTACTGTGACATTAATTACTGTTACATTTTCAATTACTATGAAGCTACAATGCAGTAACGCAATAAGGCCCACCTGGGCCTTAATGAGTGACGTTGCATTTCATGTTATTTTATAATTGTACCTCCAAAACCCAGCAACAAAATCATTTTAATTAAACACGTTGTTAATATTGAAACTGTAGCCTAGATGACGTATAGTACCCAAACTAATTTCCTTCAAGCACATGGAGAAAAAATTGGAACTTACGTTGATGCAAAAATAAGATGAATGGATTTCCTGACTACACGAATATTACGACGCACCACACTGTCGCCATTAAGAGATTGATTCGGGAATGCTAAGTAGAAATCACACTAGTAGCCTTCAACCTTCTACCTACTGCTGCCATCTATGCACGAGAGTTCATTATATTGGAGAAACTGACACTGGGCCTTATTGTAGTCTGGGCCTTATTGTAGTCACTTACCTTACTTAATCTAAAGTAACCTAATGTTACCGGTACCGGTATTTGTAAAAAAAACGTGTGTCTAGAGCTTGTAGGTGTAAGTAAATTGAGGATAAGAATACCTACAAATGTTATTTAAAAACATAAGGTGCTTAAATGCAATTATATAGAGCAGTAGTTATATAATTGTGTAAAAAAAAAAAGTTCCTTTGCGGTATGAATAGCCGTAAACTATAAATACTTTCCTGAAGAAGTTTCTAGAACAATATTAACATTCAAGTGTGTAGTACACGGTGTACTTAAAAGCTTGTTTGTTTTTAAATTGTGTTTGTGTTTGTTTTTAAATTGAGTATACAGTAGAGCCTCGTTTGAACGTGTTATGAGCATACACAAGCGTGTCTTTATGGCACATTGAATATTATAATAATCGAACCTAATTAAACTTGATTCAAAGTAATGGCAAAACCATAGTTGCTGCTTCAAGGAAAATTACACCGTAAAGTTACAGTATACGAAGTAATTTCTTGGTAAATCTAATAGCTAAACAAAGCATATATGTATACGTAATAGTAACCATTTTTCGTAAGCGTTGGGCCCAGTAGGCATAATCTTGAGGTAGCCGGCATATTGTATAGTTAAACGATTGTCCAGTAGTATATTAGGATAGTTATGACAAATTACCCAGTGTACTTGTGAAGACGAAAGAGATATTTTAGTACCGTGCATGTCAGTATGAAATAATAATTCAGTAATGCAAGTTACCGCGAATACGAGAAGCAATCTGTGTTTCTGTTGAAATCATTATTTTTCACGTACATTATTATTCAGTTTATGGTATTGCTGGTCATGATCGTCCAGTAATCTGGAATGTTCGTTGTCGTTGTGGCATTATAATGTATGTAATTCTCGACGTGTGTGTAGCCAACTAAAAAGCCATAATTTTGTATGTCAAGTATAAATAAGTCTACTTGGTAAAAGTAGTTGCTTAAAGTCAAGTATAATTTTATAAATAGCTGTTTTCATAAAATTGTCCAATAATTAGTACCAGATCGGTTAACGTTGCTTCGTGTTTGTCAAAATGTATTCATTGTAATATTTTCATAAATTTGATGCGTACGTATTCGAAAATTTCACAGCTTGAAATCGTTGATTACTGGAATATAGTGTACTATTGACGCAAGAAAAGTTTAATTGTGTTCAGAAGTGCCAAGAAATTTAACTGTGATCCTCTGTGAAATATTTAGGAAAATAATTAAGCATATTATCTGCACTTTATCTACGTACTTTCTTCTTTATGGGAAAATAGTCTATATTAGTATTACTATATTTTGTGTTTATAATAAGGGTGAGCAGTCGGCTACCTGTTATGATATTATAAGCAGTCTTTCAAAGCATGTATTCTTTTGTATTAGGGTAAGATTATACTAGATGCAGTGCTTGTTAGTAATATAATAATTTGCCAATCAGGCAAGTTATTACATAATTGTTGACGAGGCATTGGATTTTATCGGTGTACCGTTCCATTACCAGTTGTCTCTGGGAATAACGAAACATTCCTCTTCCTGGAGAGCATTACTCAATCGAGCGTATACACACAGTGTCTATCTTATCTTTTTCAATTTACGGTCAAGTTTACTGCTCGCGGCGTCCTCCTCGGGAGGAAAGTGAGACGTGTAACTGTCCAGGGAATAAAAATTTGTAGCGGTAACGAGTTCACGACTGCGACCAACTGTAGTGGTGACACATGGATCTGGCCGATCGAAATCAAACTGACTTTGAAGCAAATGATCATTAAAATATTCATTCCTACTCACTAACTTCGACCCAAAATATAAATCACCTAAACGTCTGCTTCAACATTTCATCACATATGTATCTCCGGACGACATCACTCGGTTAATTCCAACTCGAAAAGTAGTCATCGTGCAGTTACCAAACCCAAATCTATTGTAGCAACCATCTTTCGTAGTAGGCACAGTTTTGAAATCTTTTTTAAATCAACAAAACTAACTACTTTGCAGAACACACCTATCAAACATTAACTACCTATCAAACATCAATGTTGTAATTCGGAAGGAGTTGATCCGACCATCACTGATGAAGAAGCTGGGCAAGAACTTAAAACCAAGTGACATATCATCACAATGTGTCTTCGTATCAAAACACAATCAAAAACGTCAATCTGGATGGTCAGGGTTCGTACCAATCATCAGGAAACCATCAACTACTTACTTAGAGCAGGCGCATACATTTACAAATACGGTACCGGATCGGAACTTCTCATTCACTACCTTCTTTAACTTTAAGATGTGAAAGATGTCAGACATCAGAGCTCTGAATTTTCGAATAACCCTAAATGTGCATACTGTACTGGACCTCATAATACAAAAAGACATGCAATATCTGTGAAGAGAACCAACCAACCTTAAGTTATTAATGCAGCCCGAAAATGTTAGTTTTGTCTCTCCCATCCTAACTCCTGAAACCAATCCTCAGATCTCACGTATCACATCAATGACACAGCTCATTATCATAGCACAATTCCTAAACTTCATAACCGTAGCTCTCCAATAACTTAATCATTTACAAGGTCAAGAAGTCCTATAACATCTCCAATTCGCTGCACGTACCAAGCTCAATACCAACTCACAAACCACCTAATCGGGTCGCTATGTCCACATACATACCAGCGCTCTAGAAACAGAAGTATAAATTCTCCAGTGATTCCAACTATTAACGTCTCCAGCATTCACATTCATGATTTGCAATGTATCCACCTGTGTGCTACCAGGGCCTTATCTTTCTGTCATCATTCCCAGAGTAGCTCCTGTTCACGAAGACCGTCAATCACCTGTATAGTCTAAATTATTATGACGTAGTAGTGCACTTCATATTCATATCACACTCACCCTTTATTGTTGATTTACTTACCATAACTTTCTTATTAAAAGCAAAGCTTATAATATCAACGTTAGAAAAGGTGAAATAAATGATAATAAAACATTGTTACACTTTATCGACCACCCACATACTACAGAATCAGTATTATCTCTACCTATTTTCAAATCCTCTTCCCCGAAATTAAGGGCATAAACGCTTTGGTGGGTGCTAGTCAGCTGCGATTAGCAAAACAAATGCGCACAACATCCTCACCTGGTAATTCGAAATTTGCCATTTTGGCTAGAACTAGAATTACCAGTCTTTTGAATACAATTATTTTGTCTAAATCATGTGTGATATATTAGCTACATACAGTCAATTTCTTAAAGTGGCCAGGCTATAGCCGCTGCTTTGATTATAGACTGATTGAAAAAGTGCGCACATCCTGACCCCTATCTAAACGGGGACTTCACCTGACAGTATATTGGCATTGACTAGACTGTTTACCACCAACGCTGTTCAGTTTAATATTCATCGCGGCATTTTGCCTGAACTGCTTCCTACCGTCTACAAACATACGAGACGTTTCTTACAGTCTTAGCACGTCACAATCTTTCACCGACAGTTCCTGGTTCGTCTGCATATGTAGATCCTCTTCATTGTTCATCAGGTACTACAGTAAAACAGAAAATAAACATAGGCCAAAATCAATCATCATCAGGACAAACCACATAAACTTCATCACAACCAAAGAAGGCTCATACACTCAGCGACTCAGACTCCGATAGTGAATTCATGGACACCATTGATCAAACGGATACAGCGAACACTCGTCAAACAACTTCTACATCATATTCCTTTTTGCTAACTGACTATGATTCAAAATTTCAGACTACTAAATTGCTGCTAAACCAATTCCTAAAATATGTTTCTCGCCATACAATCTCAAGACTCATTCCAACCAGAAACGGCCTTCGTAATAAAGACACTTTTAGATTTTCGGCTAATCAGCAAAACTCACTCACCACTGAAACATCCATCGTTCCCACGACGACCACCCACGCTATCTGTTCTCATTCGCGGTGTGGATTCGACAGTTACTGGCGAGAAGGTAGAACAAGAACTAGAAGATGAGGGGAACATAATAACAAAATGTATTCGTATCATAGCCAAAACAGTTACTCAAAGTTTCATGATGAGAGTACCCATAAATCATCACAGACGCATACATCTAGAAAAGACGTTAGCAAGTTGAACCATCCCACTCTCAGCCTCCATTACCTGTTCGTTGTGAACGTTGCCAGAATTATAATTCAAATCCTACTTCACCCTGTGCTAAGAATCCACGCTGTGCCTACTGAACTGGATAATAACAAGGACTGCAGTAATCTTCAACAAACTCTCGCTCTACTTTCAGCTATAAATGTAAAGACCACCAGAATAAAATTCCGCAATTCCTGGACTTATTGTATCTATCCGTATTCCTGAAAACAAACCTCCGATTACATCTATGTCACAACACATCACAGTCACCCAAATCCTTACTTTCATCACAGTTGCACTCCAAAATTGCTATCCCTTTCAATGCCCAGACGTACTATGACACCTTCAATTCGCAGTCCTTACTCTTCTTCATACCAATCTCCTAGCCAATTATTCTGGTCCATATGTTTATATGCATACCAACCTACTAGAAACTGGAGTTTTCACTTAATATTGACCGGCCGTCTTTCACTATTCACCATATCAATGATCCTTATTTTCAGCACAATTCTCATCAGTGTACTACCAGCGCCTCGTCTGTCTAATATCTAGTCCAGAGTAGTTTCTGGGGAGACGATTATCTTGGATTTGTCCGTCTTCAATGTATGTGACGTGGTAGTGCACATCATACCCATTTCTCAACTATTCATCACCGATTAAATTCCTGTACCTAATGATTATAAGCAAAGTTTATAACTCCAAGTATCTTTGATTAAAAACAAATAAAGGATATGAAAGTTTTGATAAATCTAGAAGGCCTTCTACCCTTCTTAAAATAACTCCATTGACCGTATTTCTGTCACTCGGAATAAAGGACTATCCCTTTGGTGAGTGCTAGTCCCCTTTTGGGCTAGCAGGAAAAAAAACATACAATATGTTACACACTTAGAAGCAGGAAACTCAAATTCAAGCGCGCTCACTCGGTATGCTATGGAGCTGCCTCCAGTCTCCCAGCGGCAAATTTTTGCTGATATAATATTATTATCACCCAAAATTATTACCACACACAATATTGTACAGCGAGAAATACCAATTGATGGAACTACAAAATTTCAGGTTGATTAATTGTAAAATCAACAATACCGACGATTGATTATCAATAAAGTATTGTTAGTTAGCGTATGGTAAGCGGTTGGGAACATCCAATATATATTGTGAAATTAATAAAAAAATCAAGCTTAAAAGACATGTTCTGTAAATGCAACCATAAAATGTATTGGTTCCAAAATAACCACGTGTTTTCGTTAAGTCTACGATAATGCTAATATTACACTATATTATTGTAGGATGTAATTGATGAATACTATTCTCAAATCTAATAAATGTTTCAAATCTAAACACTTAAAGACACGTGAAATGTTAAAGAAGATAACTGAGATCAACCGTAAATCTGAATGCTCCCTGCGTCATAATTAGGTTATTCATATTAAACCATCATGTAGTAAAAATAATACCAGTTTCGACCCTCAGATAACCATGCATCATTAGAATTATTGTTTTTTTTTTCAGATTTCACTGCTACATACGAACACTCTTTGAAGATATACGTAAGCACCGGCCACGTGTGTATGAGGAGGACAACCATTACCTTGATGTAATACTAACTGATAGATGAAGTAACATATAGCTGAAAAATACCTGACATGTTTCTGGGAAGAAAATATCTTCAAGAAACATCTATTCATGGTTTATCTTATGTTACAAAGAAAGGAGAATCACATGTTCAAAGGTATCATTGTCACACTAAGATGTATAAGTTATGAGTATAAAAATACTATCTATCATTTTGCATGATGGTGATATAAAATATCGATCGCACTCCTTAAAAAATGAAATCTATGTGAATGGCTTTAATTTATTCTATAAGACATTTTTCGCAAAACATTGTTTTCCTATTTTTTGGAAAACAGATACAATATGACGAAGGCATGAGTAGATAGATTGATAGTGGGAGTGATGAGGAGAACATGTGTATATATCTCATTAATATTTTAGTTTAGACACGGACTTTGTAACTCGGAAACTTACGTAAATACAGTAACAGGTAAGGTAAAAGGTAAGATACGGTGTAAGATATTTTATACGGTGTAAGAAATTACCAGTTACTTCACCCAACACTCCCATATCAATACAAAGCATTTACTTAAATTTGTGTATGTGCTCAAAGAGAGTTTATAATATCATAATTAATGATAGTCAACTTTTACACTATCGTAATAATTTTATTTTTAAAATGACCATTATAAATCTAAGAGTCAATCCAGCATTGACTGTTATTTAAAATTTAAAAAAATAAAGGTATTTTCTGGTTAAAAGCAATAACTACATTACTTATCAGATAACTTTATTTGTATTCTGTTTAACATTTTTATGAATGCGTTGCATGGGTGGCGAAGGTAGAGGGAATGGCATTACCGAAGCTACTATGCAGAAATTTGGCTGGCGAATTTGAGGGAATATCTGGAAACCTCTGTAAGAATTGTTATCTATGGGAGTTCGAATTCATGTGCCTACCCACTGCCAATAAAAATCTCAAGACTACCTCCTGGAACGCTTCGGCCGGGTCCGATTGTATCGAAATTATGGATATACACATGTTTTATTCTAAATTTCTAAACTACCTCTCCATCTTTCCTTTTTTCTTTCTTTCTATCTATCTATCTATCTATCTATCTATCTATCTATCTATCTATCTATCTATCTATCTATCTATCTATCTATCTATCTATCTATCTATCTATCTATCTATCTAT